>JXOS01049344.1:0-28556 GCA_001015075.1 Cirrula hians
TCTGGGAATCTTGTGAGTTTATTTTTAGAAGGAGCCAGAGCAATCCCTTCTGATGGGGCGGGTTCTTGAGACTTACGTATAGACTACCGTATGTCTCGTTTAGACAGTTGACTCATTTTATTCTGTCATTTTACGAATCTGTGCAATTCTATCGTGCAGGAAACATCTTATTACCCCAATTTGAAATGGGGTAGTTACATTGAGCTCGTCATGTTGAAGACCACCATGCGGGTCTATAGGAAAAATCTGGCAAAGGTAACTAACCATTTGACCGATAACCGGGCCAACGCCGACGATATCCTATAGTGCTCAAAATGCAGAGAAACACCGACCGGCTCCTTAGAAACTGAGAAAACACCCACAGAAGCAACGGATCTACCTTCCGATACTAAGATTTGCTCAGAGGAATTACTTCTTGACTAGAAGTTGGAAGAGGATGCTTTGGTTTCAATTGATGAGGAGCAGAAGCTAAAGCCAGCCAAAACAACTTTCGCTGGCAATTTCTATAGGTTCAGAATTAATTTCTCACGGGAAGGGTGATGAGGATCACTACTTCTCAGATCACCAGTACATCTACCATGTCCGAAACGATCTCTTAATAAAAGGCAAATGAACTGAGAGGAGTATAGCGAGGTACTTGTCCAGAAACTCCCATCAGTTCAATGCTTTGAACTGACTTAGAACAGGCTGTCAACACAATGATCAAAGCCTGCAACTTCGCAGCTAGGCGCTGCTGCTCAAGCCCAGCAGCATGCTGGAACGCAGAACTTCTTTTCCGTGTGCGGACTTAACAATGTTGCCCTTAGCGGGCGGTGTTGGAAGGCCTTTAGAAATTTCGTAGATGGAGTATAGGTTTTCACGTATTACGTCGAGAAGGTCATCAGGACTTGATGGATTAACGAGATGCGAGATGTCTAAAAGCATCTGGAAGGCAATTCCTCACCACCGGATGACACTCTTTAATAAATGTTTGTCTGACAGTTATTTTGGTTCGTCATGAAAGAAGTCACGGGTGATTGTGCTGTCAAAACACTTAACAAAAACCGACATAACATGCGGTCATACGAAGGTATACACCGTCAACAAATCCTTGGCAAAGTACTGTAAAGGGTATTGCTTGAACGTCAGGCAGACCGACAAGACAAGACTGAATCGAAAAGGCAGTAGGATTCCAACCAGGCTTAAGTGTTGAAGATGCGTGAATAAAAGTTTCTTAAAAACCAAAAATTTTGCGGATGCATTTCTAGCAAGTGTCACTATCCTATTATAGCAATTAATTGAGTGATCTCTTTTGTAATTTAATTTGTTTTAAAATTTAAATTAAAAACAAAATTAAATTCAATTCGAGAACTTTTTTTATGCCGTTGAATGTGTTGATCTTATCAGCATTATCAAATTGAATAATAAAGTTTAAGGACTAGTCGTCGCTATCGTAACTTAAGTATTGCTTGAGGGATAAATGTGAAACGTCTTTCCTTAAAATAGCAACAGACACTGAGAACTGTGCCATTTCTGTACAATTCGTAATTATTATACAAATTATATACTAAATGAATTTTATTTCATATTTCATTTCTAAAAATTTCTTTTATGAGCTGAAGCTTTAATAAAAAACAAGCAGAATATATATTGCTATTGACTATATTTTTGGATCACTCGTGAAAAAAGGGCTAATTTTAGGAATTAATAACATTACAACAAATAAATGTAACATTTTTATATTTGATTCTATGTTATTCAACTTTTATAGTTGTTTAAATTTGTTTTTATTGAAAACTATACTTTTAATAATGATTTTTAACTACATAACTATATTTTAACTTTTGTTTTAAATATTTGTTCTTAAAATCTAAAATGTTAACTTTCTATTTCACAATTTTAATTCTTATATTTTTATCGCTTGCATACATTTGTTCTTGTCAAGACGCACTGACTTGTACATGTCAACAAAAATATTGTACAATGCGCACGTTTGGCAGTATTTTACGTTTAACAATCGTTTTGAATGTATAATTTCCAAAATAAAATCCACAAATAGAACTTAAATAATCAAACGATTAAAACTGAATTATTCAAAATATACCTTTTTGTGTTGAATATAAGGCTCCCTACGTATAAAATGTAATTTTATTTTAATTGACTTAAGACAACAACGAACGAAAAGAATTCATTAAAAAATATATTTGAGACCATAAGTTGAGTGATATCCGAGGTCATATAAAAGTGTTGAAATACATTTTAATTAGTCGTAAACGCTATTGTGGTGGTCGGCAACGGCCAGCCGACGTTCCCGAAAAATCAATATCTTTTTGTTCGATTATTGGAATTCTATCATCGTATAAAGTTGGTGCCTGTAAAATAATACCAGCAGTTCCAACTAATACAGCCAAAGTAAATATCCAAAGGAATAATCTATCCAATACCATAGCAACGTATTTCCAGTCTTCTTTAACCTAAAAAATATATAAATGTGATTTTATTCATAGTTTTTTTATAAATCAGTATTGCCTTGGTAGAATCTTCTTGCATTTTAGTATGCTCTGCAATAAAACGCACGCAAAAACAGCTTCGATGAACCTTTGGTGGGCACTTAGAATGTGAAAACGCTGGGTTACCCAATAAAGGACTTCGAATGCCGGAAGGTCCAATATTCATTTCAGGCACCGCAGTAAAGTCATCTGAACTAGATTGGGGCAGTGGTGGTATAGGTCCATGGATTTGACAGCTGCCCCCGAAAGGTCCCGTTCCTGTCAAACTAAAAGAAAATATATATTAATTTCAAGAACAGTGTAGTTTTAATAGTTTTGATTTGTATAATAATAGTTTTACGTCCAATCTACGAAAAGTAAATTTTTTTACAAAATTTTATAAATAATTTCTCTGATTACAAAATCAATGATTTGTATTTTTGAGTTACGAGCAGTTTCCCATTTTTAGAGCTCAATTATGAAATGGACATTGACGTTTTTTAGTATGATTTCTCTTGAGGTAATTGGTATATTATGATGGAATAAATAATAAACCGATTTCCTGTAAATTAAATATCTCCAGAACTATAATTTAGAAATAATTTCGTAAAAAGTTATGGGTCTTACATCACATGTATGATAGACAGTCATTCACCACTTATAACTAATAATAAGGGCAGTGATGTGGTTGCGAAATTTGCGCACTTTTTATGTAACACCGTTTATCTAGGCACATATTACATCCGGAAACTATTCAAATTTGCGTATACTGGTTTTAATGTTTTGGTATAGTGATGAAACTCTTCATATTTAAATACAAGCAAAAGTAAAATTTTTTTTTAATTTATTAAATATACAATTTTATGTTTCCACTTTATTTGTAAATATCAAACTCACGATTGCCAGAAATTGGTTGAATGAACTACTATCGTTTTCTAGTATCATTGGTTGATTAAGTTCGGATTATATTCTGTAAGCTTCTCTCATACTTGCATGCTATTAGACATAAATATATGGTTTTACTAAATAAAGTATGAATATAAAATTAAACATTGCATTTATTTATCAAAAATGACTTTGAGTTATTTACATTGTTAGACAACGAATTTCTGTTGTTTGGCACTGGAAATGCGCTGTAACACAGAAGTTGCGACAATAATTGATTTGTACCACCAGCACGTTGTAGTAGCTTGAAATCTAATAGCTGCTAGGGAACGTTCCACTACTAAAAGTCGAGAAAAAGAGAGAGAAAACCAAAGAAAAACAACACGATGTTATGTGTTGTTCAAACGTTTCGGGAAATGCTAGTAAGTTTTTACAATTAATAGAATATGCAAATTCGAAAAGAATCATGGAAAATTTTATTAAACATTTTTAGAAAAGTTAAATAAATTAAAGAATTTAGTGATTCCAGTCGTTCAACAGATGAATAAATATTCGTTGATCGAACAATATGTAATTGATCTAGATTGAAATGAATCTAACAGATTCTTACATTTTCAATTTAAGAAGTGAGAGCATTGAAACAAAAGTAAGGTGTCAATAACAATTACATATCAAACTTTTCGTTTAATGATTAATTTAAAAAATCAAGAAACCATTTGTAAAGCTCTATTCAGATGCATTTCATGAATGTACGAAAAATTTTGTATAGACAACTATTGCCGAAATAGGTGGTTAAACATATTATGCTTGTATTTCACTAGAAGATGTTCTATCAAAATCCAATCCATCAAAATGACAACCATACACGATTTTCTCTTATACTTCTGTTATGCCGAATTTGGTCGACTAACAGTTTTTAAATTTACACTGTTACAGTAAAACTGAAAGTATTGATTAAACAATGATTTATAAGCCGTTTAATATTATCTTCCACTGAGAAACTTAAAAAACAAAAATATTTTTTTACATAATTTTTTTCGTATTATATTTGCTAATCAGTTTGAAATATATTTACTGAAATTAATCTTTTTCAAGGTTTATAAAAATGTTAGAAATAATAAAGTAAATCAGTAATTAATAAATTTACCCTGTATCGAAATTATATTTAGGCCTTTTAATGAATAAGAATGGCGGAAGAACATCGATGAAAACTTGCTTTACCCATGGAGCCATTCTGTGCGTTTGCGGAGAACGGAAGTGTACGTTCAATACAACGACTGTGACGCATATGCTGAAAATAAATTGTTTTTAATTACTTTTGGATGGAATTATGATCACGAGTCTTACCTTATGGACACGAGTATCATTGCAAAAATTAAATATTTCCCAAGAAGAGGTACAACTAGCGAAGTAGGAGGTATTATTTCGACAACCAGCAAAAAGAACACGTGAAGACTAATCAGAATTGATATCGAAAGAGTTACCTTTAATAAATGTATGCAAGCAATTAATACTTAAAATTCTGTCTACTATAAATAGTTTGAAAATCATTAAGAGTCTTTAATGAATATCAATTGAGCTGAAATGTTCGTAGGCTAATACACAGAAGGCACCTAGTATTAAATCTACATGGTTTTTCTTAACAGTTACCTCAAAAGGAATTGTGTACAAATTTACTTGCCGGCCAATTCGTTTTGGGAAAATAACATTTTGAAGCTCCTTTTGGCAGTTTGAAGAAATGGATCCGGTATTGGAAAATCGAAATTGCGGAAACTCGGCACTATTGGAAGAAACAGAATGTACTGGATAATGTACAGCCACAAATCAATAAAACGATGGCAAAATTGCATGAATTGAGCTTCGATATAAATTGTTCTTAGCCTTCAAGACAATGTTCTATGGAAAGAAATTAAGCTCCGATAAAGGGATAGTCCCCGAAACTGAGGCCATTTTTGAGGTACTATAAAAAAGGTATTGTAAATTTGCCTTTCCGCTGTAAAAGCTGTTTCGCCATAGAAGAAGGATATCTTCAACAATAAAGTCAAATTTTTTATTAAAAAGAATTTTTTTTTTCTATGTTCGCCTCCAAACTTTTCAGCCCATGATGTTTTTTAGCGGTGATGCAAATCGGTTCACCTTTTCTCCACTGTCGGATGGCAAATAAAAGGTAAGAACTGTTAAGAATGAAATCCCCATGCATGGAATTATAATATTAACTGTATAGAAAAGAGTCTTTCTACGCATAGTTATGTTAAACGTTATATCCAAATAAGGTTCATCACAGCAAGTATAAAATTTTTCGTTCCTTTAAATATTAAATATTCAATAAATATTTCAAAGAAATTTTTCATAACATGTTACCTCACTGCAGGTACCTCTAGAATATCCCACTCTACAGACATATAAAATTCGGACAAATCTACACCAACATCAACAACATTACTTCCTTGTTGTTCATCCATATGTCTTAGATCCACCTTAAGTAAAAAGAAGGTATTGGAACTTATAGCAAGACACACACTTTAAAGCATTAAAAGCGTTTTAATACGATTCTCTTTAATCCATTGAAACAACAATTAATTTTCCAAATATTTATACTATCAAAATAATATAAGGTAATTTTATTTAATTTAATAAATGGCATGCATGATTTATTTGGAATCAAGTTAAATTTTTTTTAACAAAAATTGTTGTTGTCAATTAATAATGAAAACTTTTAAATACAAATATTTTGATGACAAATTTTTTTCATTATATTAATTTAATAATCAATAAATTTGCCTCATAACATTACAATATCCCTTTCAAATAGTTTTTTTTTAATTTATGTCAAACAATTTGGTGAAATTCTTTAACTATTTTAGAAATACAATTTTAGCGTCCAAAAAGATTGAAATTACATTTATTTAATTATTTTCGGTTTTTATGTCAAATAAAATAATAAATAAAAATACCTTTTAGGAAACTATATTATTAATAAAATGACAATTTAAGTAGAAAGTGTTTTCGATTTTTTAACAATTAATACTTTAAACTTCTTTAAATTGTATAATTTAATTTATATTAAGATTTTTATACTGAGCATTCAAAACTATTATTTATATTCAAAAATGTATCACATGCCAAGCTAAATATTAAATGAAAACACAAGCAAATACTTAGTGCTTATTTTTTTCAACCTAATAAGAGTTTCATTACACAAAATTAAAAAAATATATATATAGATATATATATATATAATAAAAAATAAAAACACATGCTTTGTTACCATAAAAATTTCAAAACCTTCAAACTTGAATAGATCAAATTATAACGGAGTAATTCATTTAATTACCCAAAGTTGATTTAATTCAACTTGGTTATATTTTTTCTCATTTCATATACTTAAGAGATAAAAAATCGTGTATTTTTAATGTTCAAATTTAAGAGTTTCACTTACCTTGGACTTACACCAGAGTGTTGTACATGCATGCTCTCCCGGCGTCGCGGAATTTTGCTCACACGTATTGGAGCTGGGAATTAGCAGGTAGCCGAAGTGTTTTCATGTTCATCTTAGGAAATTTATTTTTTAAGTATTTTGTTCCAATACATAATGTTCATTTAAATTCCATGAAGGAAGTTTTAGTTATTCTTCGACTTTTCCTATGTGCATTCCACTTTAATAAATTTAAATAATTATTGCCACATTTTTTTAGTACGATATGTTCTAAAGAATGTTTAAACATCTTTTTAAAATTATTTTATTATTATGTTCGGTCGTATTTCCCTAACCGGTCTACATAAGACTTAAATTTCTTGCTTATTCTGCCGCAGAATTGAAAGGAGACACAAATACATGCAAAAACTTCGGCTACGTGTTAGTTTCCAGCACCAATTATTGTGAGGACCTCGACGACGGCTGAAAAAGCATGCACAGCAGTTTCGTGTAAGTCTAGCGTTACATAGTTTATTTTGAGTTCTGTATCATTTTTGTTTTGGCAATAGAGTAATAAGCCGGAAACGTTTAAAATTACAGAAAATTTTTATTAAAAAATTACTTGCTATGTATGAATAAAACATTCCAACACCTCAGAAAATGTCTACGACAAAATAATTTCTCGAAGTCTTTTGTGTATTTTATATCAAAACCGCCCAATGAAAGTTTCAATTAATATTATGGACCACGTGTTGTTGGCTTTCCTTTAACTTTAAACTGAATGAAACCCTCAATTCATCTATGTGGTCCGAAAAGAGGGCTCTGAGCAAATTTGAATAGAATAAGTCAAAGTATTTTGGAAGCGACGTGTATCTAACGACTGTAACATCCTCACTTTTTTATTTAATTGTTTATTTATAGATGTATAAATATATAAGTACATCACCAATTACATATGCAATGTGTTATCATGTTTTGTTTTTATTATTTGTTCATAGAAAATATTAATTTTTGGTTAAAATATATACAATGTGTCCGGAAATACAACGCCGTGCTAAACAAAAAACTACGACATCGGTACACCTATGACTGCAAGCAGGTCATTTGATCTATGGTATACGCGATATGTGAAGGCCAGGTGCATAAGCAAGGATTACAATTAAAAATCCAACAGGAATCCAACATAGAGCAATCATTAATGAATTATTCTTTTTAATTACTTCATTAGCCAGTGTAATCTATTTCAAGTATCAACAATTCACTTAATGTTTCTGTTTGGCATTAGTGTCTGATCCATAACATGCGATGTCCACATGGAACTACTATAACGATCGGTCATCAGATGAAATTCAATTGCTGAGTACACTGTTCCAAGTCTGAGGCATTTTCCAGAGAAAGACGTTACGAACTGAGTCCTGGACACAGCTGTTTAACTCTTTGATTGATTCGATAGTTAAGTCTTTTAAGAAGAAAGGTACAAACGAATGCTTAGCACCATTCAACAATACGTAGCACCAAATGAAGATTTGGCAAAGAAAATTACATTTTAGCCCATAAATAAAAGTGGAATCTGGTAAAGCGTATGACGGTCAGAAGATTTCAAAGTATGATAATGAAAACTGAGAGAAAATGACACTCAAATTCGTGACTCGCAGATGAAAATTTCAGTAACAGATTCTAAGCATTACTACACTATACATCCCTCAGGTTTCCCGTTTTTCTGATTGCAGTTAATAATCCGAAAATATATTATTATAAATATATTCATTACGATATTATTGGTTAGAGAAATCCGAAAAAATGAAGAATGAGTGAAAATGACACGCCGGGCAATTTAGATATAATGAATGGATATATGATAGTGATAGATCGCCTTCTCGTGGTGCATCCTGGGTCACGCTTAAGGACCTATCGATCTGCTTCTCGATCCGCCACGTACACGGACTATGAAAATGATACCAGACTCGTCCAGATCTCACCTGGGCTGACCGTTCATGGTATTCTGTAGCCAGAGTACGCAGGAGTGAAATCATGGGGAAACTGCTTTCAGGGTAATGTCATGGCAGTCTCCGTTGGTAAAACGTAGCGTGTCTCGCAAGTACGTTCCCAACTCATCGCCATTAAGTTGGCCTGTTCAGGTTCGTTTGAGATGACTCCCGATTTACCCCGGTCCGGTTTTGAACATGCATTTCATGAGAACGCATGTCAACCACATGAGAAGTTGACTAAGGACAAGTGGCAGGGCTCAGTTGAGGAACCTGCAAGCACCAATCCCCTGAAGCGACAGAAACTCGGAAAAGTCACTCTTTTTTATAGTGACGTAGCCAGAAAGAGTATCCTAAGGCTGGTGGTGGATAGCGGAATCCCGGAGGGTAAGATTGCTCACAAAGTGTGGCTAGTGGCAATGGGCAGGGCTGAACTGCTCCTCCCAGATATAATAGGAGAATTTCCGGCATCACGCGCGTTGTAAGAGACCGCGACTAGTGGACCTCTTCAACACTGCATTCACTAGGATAGGGGCCCGGACCCAAAATATATATATCTAGATAAAGTCCTGGGACGAAATTCACAGTAGGGTAATTGGGCGCACCAGAGATCCCCCGTGTCATATCCCACAGCCATTCTGAGGTGAATTCAGTTCAATTCCTAAAATTCGACGAGCCTGACGAGGCAGGGCCAGCCGGCAGCACCACAGAGCAGCCCGCCTTGCTGGCCAGTGCTTCAATTCCAGTACCAACCCTGCATCCGCCCTCGTTCGGAATGGGTGGAATCGAAGACGAAGCCAGATTGGGTGGGTGTGGGTCAACCATCTCAATGTCCGGAATTTCCGGACGATTTCAACCATCCGACGTACTTTCGAAAGACGAAGACGCCGAATGAGGCGATGGGGATGCCAACACTACGGTCAGCGTCAAAGGTGATAAGAGTGGTGCAAATTAATTTGCTTTACTTTTTAATTTTGCTTTCAATATATGAAGTAATTTGAACATCTTGCTATGATGTTTAAACTAATATAGAAGTTAATTCCAAGTTGCGCGCTGAAGTATTATGAACGAAGGCTTACATTGTAGGAAAATTGTTTGCAATCAACTAAAAATTTCTGAATAACAGAAAAATATTAATACCCGAATTGGAAAATATGGTTTATTAACAGGCCCAAGCCATGTATTTTTAACCTCACATAGTGACAACATAAAATAAAAAAAATTAAGTCCTCAGATAATTTAGAACATGCAAACATTTTATACAAATTTTAAATTGAGTGTGACAATATAAGAGTGAAGCCGTATAAATTTTAGTGAAAAATAAAATATTTAATTTAATAAGTTCAAACGTAAGTGAATTTTAAAAAATTGTTATTGTGAAACAATCACTAAAAATAACCAAAAACCTATTTTCCATACCCAAGAAAAACCCAAAACGAAGGAATGGAAAAACATCGTTTACTTAGCAATTGCGTTAACATGAATTATTGACCTGAGAAAGTGATTTTAAAAAGCGATCAACTAGCACCTGCTGTTTTCAAACCAAATGCTGAATACGTCACAATAAATGTTTTATAATGATGATTTTTAAATCAAATTAAATGACCCTTTGAATGGTACATAGGTTTTAAGCGCTTTGTGACTTTCGAATTTGATTTATAACTTTAAAATGGAAAATGTTATAATTGGATAATAGTGAAATTGGACGATGTAAATTTTTTTTGTAAATTTCGGAAACGCTGATGCACGTTTAAGTTTTTTTATCCTCTTTCAGAATCTAATCCTGAAAATATTTTTTTCAAAAAGATTTATTTTGTTGTACAGAGTAAATGCAACACAAATTTGTAGCTTCTATTGATGTCCTTGCCCATTATTGATTTCAAAAACGTCTTCGGTTGTTGATGAACACGAGGACGATGGGATTATTGAAGGTTTGGCATGACAGAAACATTAAACATTGGCCTGCTCTTGCAGGTGATGCATCTGAGTATGTTTCTTTCTGTCAATCTCCCTCAACTTCACAATTATCCCTTCAATTTCACAGGATAATTGATACATAAGACTTTTGATATATGGACAAATGGTTTGCATTTACTATTAAGCAAATATCTCTACTTAAACCCAAAGTCGAAACACAATTCTCAAATTTTATCATGAATTATGATTTCTAAACACTTAATCGAATCTCTATGTAGGAATTACAAGAAAGTCGCACTTCGTGCAATTTGGCAGGACTGAAAACCCCGCTTTGTGAAAAATAGAATATAAAAAAAGTATATTTTGTTAACCAACAGCGTTGGCGCTAGGACAACAGATGGAGCACATCAAAATAAATGCAATTTTTCAAAAGGCGAAGTAAGGGTTTGATCAGCAACCCCACACAGTAAAATTCGACGAAATTTCATTATTAAGTTGAAATCAAGAGGTTGCAAGTGCATAAACAAAATGGGCCAGATTCAACCCAATTTCATTAATTAGGCAACGTTAAAATGGTCAACGTGTATTTCAGTAATGAGATTGATAGGGTGAAAGTCGTGTTTTATAAATTTTTATTTTATTTTGGGTTTTCAAGCGGTATCATTTCATTTTGTGACATGTGTACTTAAGAACATGTAAGCGACGTTAGTCGCACTGTCGGTCTAAGCCGACTGTAAATTTCTTATTTTTTTTTACTTATGAGCGTGATAAATAATTAGCCAGAATATTAAAATTCAAATTACATTAAATAACTCTGTAGAATTCGAGGAGCTTTTAATTTTTTTATGCGCAGCTAAACAATGAATACGAAAAAGCGGAGAAAATTCTGTATAAACATTTTTATTTCTCTATATTTTTTATTTTGGTCAAACAATTTAGTAATTGAGGTTTCGGGATTAAATAGGAAATGTGGACATTTCCAATTCAAAGTATGAGTTGAACGGATTGAAAAAAAATCACATATTTATAAAAACAGATTGAAACGAGAAGAAAACGTATAAATTTGAATGAAAGTACTACAAAAGAAAAACAAGTTCATGTAATAAAAACTTAAATTATAATAAATATGTGAAAATAAAAACAGATGTTATTTATTACGTCTGTGTAAAACATTTTGTATATTATGGATATTGCGGTATGGACAAATTTCAAATCCTTTTTGAATTAGGTTTGATGTGTAGGTCTGATTGAACTTTAATATTGCAAATAACAGAAAAGATTGATCTTTCGAAATGTTATAAATTTTTTAATAGTCTATTCTCGCGTTATTATTTCGTAAGATATTTTCACAGAATGAAAGCTGAATTAAAATTGAATAATAAACTTAATTTGGAAGAGATAAATAGAAAAAGAAAACGTCTTTAATTATCAAAATATGTGCGAAACCCAGGCGATCTACTATTGCAATATTTATTTTATCTGTTCCAAACTGTTGCCATTTTGGCACATTCATGTTTAAGATTAATCTTATTAAATTACTAGTTAAGTATGAATTACGTAAATTCTGAGAGAAACAATAAGGAAAACTCAGATTAAATAGATTAATTTGTTTATTTTGATCTTGAAGAGTTTACAGCATAGAGTTCCGTATACCTTTAATTTTAAATTAGATCGATTTTTTTTTAATTAAATGCCAAGACAGCATTAATGATATGTATAGTAGTAAATAATATCGGCGTTAAATATAAAGTTTGTTTTAATTTTCTCATCAGAAATATATTTTTTTTACATACTATAGACAACATATTTTACTCATAATTTGCCTTAAAAATGAAATGCTTTAAAATTTATAAATTTTCATGCAGATAGATTCAGTTAACATACAGTATTCTATTGAACATGCAAACAAATTTAGATAGTAGCAAAATCATGCAACTTGGTTGAACAACAATATATAAGCAATTAGTATGACCGCTCTACACTTATTTTAAAATTTGATTTAAAGTATTATTTAAATGTGAACGTGTATTTTAAATGGGTTTTCGTTGTGTGGCAAGTATAATAGAGTTGGAGTATAGTTATAATACTAATAATGTATCATTACCTATGTAATATACTGTATTATTACCTATCATATAAGGTATTTGATTGAGATGGTGACCCATGCTTAGAGTTGAGTTAAGATCCACCTTGCTCAATATCTATTTTACTAAGTATTTGTTTCGTAACTAAAAGCTTTTAATTAATTGTTAAAAACATACCGCAATCTAGTTATGTTTCATACTTTTTTTGCAAAAGTATTAATGCAACAATGTTGCCTGTTATATTGTCGATTAATTGTCATTAATAAATAAAATAGTGTTTTATTTTTGGAAACGAAAAATTCTATTTTGTGCCTAACATTGATCGGACTTATTAGCAAAAACCTCTGATTTTTACTTTGGATTATTAAAATTAAAATTCGCTCTGTTCCTTCCGTAAAATTATTTTATGCTGATGGAATAATTAATGGATCTGTTTTAAAATTATATTAATAATTATATATAAATCGTATACACTTATTTTAAAAGTTTATAATAAATTCTCATGGCAAGTAATTTAAATGAATAAAAATAATATCCAAAATCCAAAACTATGCCTTTATTAAAAATGATTGCAAATGCTTATTTCTAAATCCAATACATTTAAACACGAAATATATGGAATTCACTGAATTAAAAGAAATAACTCCTAATAATTGAATGATAGTAAGTACAATGATCAACTAAGAGGGAATCTGCTCAGCTGCCAGTTATTTGTCGCATTTCGGAGTTGTGTCTGGGAATTTCGAGTTCAAAAAATTTATTATTTCGAATCTAATTATTATCTTTTTATTTCATAAAAATAATATTTTGTGCTCAAAAAGACAAATTTTACAACACCCAAATTACTCCTCATATGACCGAACATTTTCTTAAATGAAAATGCATACATTCAAAATGTTGTTATCATTCCATATCTTTTACTTTCAATCGCATTACGCCATAGAAAACTGGTCTCAATCAATTGTATGCCAAGACTGCTTTTTCACTAATTGAAGCAAACTGGAAAGTTAAGGAGACGCTTACGTATGAGAGAAACATTATTACAGACGTAAAAGAGAATTTACCATAGCCAAAAGAAGTAGACCCCTGATTAATAAAGTATATTTCAAATCATCAAATAGTGCTTTTCTAAGCTTAATGAACATCCTCGTACAAGCATATTTCTGAAAAATTTGTAGCACATTTTCTTAGTATGATTGAAGGTGGAAGCACTTTTATGCACTATGTGAAATAAAATAATTAATTTCATTTCGTCTCACATAATCTTGGGTAGGGTGTGCAGTAGAAAACATTGTCACTTTTTACTGATTCGTTGCCTAATCCTTTTGTCATTATTTTGTATTTTTGCAAATTTCAGTAACTCCCGATGTAACAACTGTGTTTTACTCAGTTAAATGTAATCGGAGATAAAACGCCTATGCGAAGTATCCTTAAGTATAGATTGATTAAGCTAATAACATACAATGATATGGCAGTAATATTAAAAGAGGTAAGTAACAAGTTTCAGTAGCATGCGATAAAAAACCTTGTTTAAGGTTCCGTGAATCTCCGGAAATAAATGTCACACGAAAAGTATCCGAAGACATCAACCGATGTTGCTTAAATAATCCAATGTTTTATCAAAAATACAAAAAAAAATCATTAAAACAAATTTCAGAGGAATATGATGAAATATCTATTTTTTAAGCTTATTTCCTTGAAATCGGGAGTAAACAGTCTACCGGAAGTATCTGATGTTATGGACCAATTTTGCCCGATCACGAAATTAAACTCGCATTTCCCAAAATATGTTTAGAAACTAACATTTATAAAGCCATTTATAAGTCAAAAACTCTTTTTTTTATGGAGGGCACAAACAACCACGCAAATATAGTCCAAAATGATTATTTTTATTCATTACATAATGCGCTTTATGTCCTCAGTCCTTGACTGATGGGTATAAAAAAAATTAGATGTAACACTTAGATAAATATTGTAAAATTTATATCTAAATGGAAACAAGTATAAAGGTTATTCTATTTTTAATTGAATATAATTTTTATATTTTTTATTTCTGCAATTTTATATTTTTTGATAATTTTGTGTTTGATTTATTTCATACATACAACATAATTTCCAAATATTCATTAATTATGTATTTTATAAATGGGTGCTTTATTTGATGTTCTCACTTCAAAAATTTGATATATCTTAGCCATTTTCTATTTCAAGAAAATGAAAATTAGAATATTCAATGCAAACTCACTTTTTTGTTGTTTTTGATTGTCTTGATTAAAACCAAAATATTCTTTAAGAACGTGTTCAACGCAGACGAAGTTTTTGCCTACGTTCGACAGAAATAGTCTTAGACGTTATATATTTTATAAATGGGTGCTTTATTTGATGTTCTCACTTCAAAAATTTGATATATCTTAGCCATTTTCTATTTCAAGAAAATGAAAATTAGAATATTCAATGCAAACTCACTTTTTTGTTGTTTTTGATTGTCTTGATTAAAACCAAAATATTCTTTAAGAACGTGTTCAACGCAGACGAAGTTTTTGCCTACGTTCGACAGAAATAGTCTTAGACGTTATATATTACGCTAGACTTAAACGAGAGTGTTGTGCATGCATGCTCTGCCGGCGTCACTAATGTTTGCTCACACGTATTGATTCGATTGACACAATTTTTTACTGTCAGCTTCGACCGCATGCATACAATTTTCGTGTTGGGATCAAAATATGTGAGAAAGGGCAATATGGTGCAATGTTAGATATTTTGGGTACATCTGCACATTACAGGAATTTTTGTGGTGGGCAATATGGCCAAAACTGATTTTATGAGTACACGTAAGTGTTGTGTATGTATGCTCTGCCGGCGTCGCGGAATTTTGCTCACACGTATTGCTGATGGGATCTACCAGGTACCTGAAGTGTTTGGATGCATTAGTGTCGTATTTGGATTCTGCCACAGAGCATACAAGAAACATGCACGTATAAGTTCTAGTTATGTCGGTATCGCTAGCTTTGCATCGCTTGCGTTGCGTTTGCAATCGTCGGTTCTGTAGTCTTGTATGGAAGCCATCTAACCTATGCTTGAGCGATCGCTTTTACATGCTTTGGTTCTTGGATGTAATGTCAGCAAATTTGCATTATTGCTTCTTGTGGTAACTCTTTCAATTATTATATACTGTTGATGCGGTGGGGTCTGTTGCTCGCCTTGTGAAAAATTGATTTGGTCATAGAAAAATTAAGCATTTCATGCAGAATTTGTCAACAAGCATCTGTAATGATTTTATGTTGTTCCGGGGTGGTTGGTCCATTTACAGTACTGAAATTTCAGCATTGCTGTGTTAATGAAAGGAAAAAAAATTGCATACCACATTTTCTTGAAATAAGTTTTTTTTATTGAATGTTTCAAAAGTACATGTCGGAATGTTTCATCTTGTTTTCAAACTTTTTCGTGATTATTTACTTGAATTTTTGATCATTGTGAACATGCATTCAAATTTTCAAAATTTTAAATATTGCTTTTTTATCATTATTATTTATTTATTTTTATTTCATTTTAGATTTATTTTAATTTTTCGTTATTCGTTATATTAGCTCATGGTGAACCTACGTATGCAAACGGGCTTAGTATTTCCATAATAAGGCCTCATAGTTTTATTAATAAGTTGCATTACTTAATTACTTCAGTGACAGTTACGAAATAATAGTTCAGAAAATTCATAGCAAATCATTCTGGTTCTGTCGCATATCGGAATACCAGACAAATATGAAAAATGCGGTTATTAAGAATGAAAGTTTTTTATTTTAAAATTTTTAAGATTTCACTGTCAATAAATGTTATGGTAAACTGTGAATATTTCTAAAATGTAATGACTTTCCGCTACATTCCTGCAGCTATACATATCTCTATAATTACTCTTAAACAAGGAATATATACACGGCTCTATAACATGCTTAAAAAGTCGGTAAACTTAAACTTTGTGTTCTCAAATTGGAAATTATTTAATTAATTTAATTATTTAATAATTATATATAATAGAAATGAATATTGACGAGTTGTTTTGAAGAATCTTGATATTTCATGTATATGTCTGTATTCCATTCCAATATTATAACCGCAATCCATATTCTACATAAATTAGTCTTTTACTTTGGGAGTATTTACACAGTTCGTTTACCACCATTAGAAGAGATTTATATCATCTAAATCTCATACTTTTTATACACGTTGCTAATTAATTGGCCAATATATATAATTTTTTTTAATTTTTATGGTTCAGGATGATACAAAAATAATTAAAAGAAAAATATTTCATATTCTTTTTATTGTTTTATTTTAATATTTAGTTTCATCAGACTTTATTTAAAATTGGCTTCATTTATTTAAAAGTCATACTCGTTTTTGTAAAATTCTTAAATATAAATTATGAAACAAAACAGCGATTAAACAATTCAAACACATCAAATAAAATTTCAACATTGTTTGAATATTCAATGAATGTTGCCGTGCTTTAATTAATTGGTAGTAGAACACGAGAAGCGATTAAATAATGTAAAAAATAAAATTTTTACTGCATACCTTTAAATATTAACAAGTGCTTAACTAGTTACAATAATATTATTGTAAAGTATTTTAAATTTAATGGGAAAAATGTGTTTATCGTATCAAAAATGTTATTTTGGGTATTCTTAGATAGCAGTAAATCTTATTTATTTTAAAAAAGTCCAATATGAATAAAAAGTAAACGTTTTCCTATGTACACAACAAATATGATTTACAAGAA
This sequence comes from Cirrula hians, assembly GCA_001015075.1. Classification (NCBI taxonomy): domain Eukaryota; kingdom Metazoa; phylum Arthropoda; class Insecta; order Diptera; family Ephydridae; genus Cirrula; species Cirrula hians. Next base: position 17,532 of record JXOS01049344.1, read on the forward strand.
AAAATAATAATTAAATAAATCAATTCATATTTATTGTCTTTGATTAAATCATGCAATTTACAAAAAGAGAAAAAATATCTCCGGTCGGTTTTGGAATACTTCGAGTAACATATTCTAAATTATACTATATGATTTTTTATGGTATAGCGGTATAGCCTGTTTACTGACATTTAACAAATGCATAAATTAATTATTTAAATGATTTAAGGCATTTAAATTAATAATTTTACATTAAACTAATATTATTACGTAGTATATGTAAAGGGATCTTGCAAATTTCCCATTGGAGAACGTGACTAAAATTTCATTATCATATTGCGCGTTTCACAAGTACGCCAGAGTTTAACATTCAAATTTTTTCCATTAACTAAAGCCATCGACAAACTTTCCGATGTAGTTTTTTTTGAAACCGAAATAAAAATTAGAGAAAGTTGTCATTGTAATGCCGGTTGAAAAGGGTTATTTTTCGATACAATCTATTAGTGAGGATTACTCATGTGTGGCGTAATGGATTGAATATTATAAATCCACTTTATATATGTAAGTTCAGATAACTACTTATTTTAGCTATGGCGCAAATGTCGAAAAGTTGTATTCTGAATAACACGACTTTATTAATGTGCATTCATTTTTTTATTTATATGAATATGATATAATGATCAAATCAAGGTTGCATTAGAAATGAGAAATGTTCATTCAAGTGAGACTAATGCCTGTATTTTCGCTATATGCAAATATGTTTTAATGTACGAAAACATAATAATTGATTAGAAGATATATCTAATCAAAAGAGAGATTAATTCAATATTTCTTGGTACACATTTTTTAAAAGACAGTTACAGTCGGCTAAGACCGACAGTGAGATACACGCTGCTTCCAAAATATTTATTGTTCTGGCATTAAATCCCCTTTTCGGACCACATAGATGTACCAGAGTTAATTCGGATTTTCGCGCAATCTTGCTCACTTTTGGTACATACATTAAGCATAAATATGATAACGCAATACTACAAATTTGCAGATTTTTGGTAAAGTGACTAACTATGTTTATGTTCAGAAATTTATACAATTTAAATGATAACTGTGGGTAATTCTGCATTAGATCCATGGGGACCATGTAGGTGTACCACAGGTACCTATGAGTTTCAATCAATCTTGCTAATTTTTGGTGCACTTATTGAATATATTTATATTCATAGCATTTTGAAATTTATAAAATTCAAAAGAAAATAATAAAATTGCATTGTAAAATATCTCTTACAGCTCCAGGAAAGTACAGAGTAAAGGTCGCTATTTTGAGTAAAAAGGTGTACTGGAGATCCCAAAAATATTAGTCGGATCTTAACAAAATTCAAAGTTTGATCTAATATTTTTCCTTAGAATGTCTGTTCAGAATTTCGGACGTCTGGCAGAAGTCCTTCATTCTAGTTATGCTTACGGACGGACTGACGGACCGATATGACATTTGCCATTAATTCCTCAATAATTAAACTTATTAAAGCTATAACTCTAATTACTCAAGCTTTTAATAACACATTTACTGGGAAATATAAGAGAGGAACATTTAGTTTGCTATATGATTATGACAATTGACAAAATTACCTATGAAATATCTTTGCTTTTCATTTATTATTTTATGAATCTTTTTTTTCTCATCAGTTTTAGATATAGGTTCTAAGACATACATACATTGACTTAATTATGGTTTGTATGAATTATGTCCGCCTTTCGGAATAACATTCGAAAAATACATGCGAATAAGTTCATTAACTCACTAACTATGAATCCATATAGTGAGTTCGAGATGAGGTTATTAAATTAGCTTTGATTTTACTATTTTAAAACGAAACTCAAACCCTTGCATTAAATATTTGTTTTGTAATCTGCAAAGATTTTACAACAGATAATAAAAATACATAAGATTTTTACACTTTAAACAATAATGAGACTGATTGGTGTAATGCTAACATCAAGAGATTAACCATGCAACAAAAACTATAATAAAATACATGACAAAAAAATTGTTTTTAATACAAACAAACAATTCTATGCAACATCATTGAATATTCAACTAAATTAACGGATCAACGTCTAACTTCAAATTTTGTGGTCCATTTAAGTAAAAATTTAAAGTCTTCGTTTTGTGAATCCCATCAAAATGAGAAAATGTTACTTCTTGAATTGCATACGATTTTTCAGCCCACAAAATTTGTAGATAGATTTCTATGAAGACTTTAATTGGTCTATTTCTAAGTTCATCGAACATTCCGATATCTTATTAAAATAAAAATTGATATTGTATTAAAACTTTATGTACTTCCAACTCATTTCAATTGTATTAAAAGATATAATTCTTAAGTATATTAATAAGGTTATTTTAAATCATTTATATAAATTTTTAAAGAGCACCTTAAAACCGTCATATGTCCAACTTCCTAATTTTAAGATGCAGGTTTGAACGTCGTATGGAAAATATTCAACATCAATTGAACATGACGACTTATAGACGGCAGGAGGTTGCCAAATTACCAATCCATTACTATGGACTGTTGCTTTTGTCATAAGTGTAACTTCATAATGACCATCAGCACTGAAAAACACACAGGTTGAACATTGGTCTAAATGCTCATAGATAAACAAATAATAATTTAAATTTTTTGATAAGAACCACCTTTATGTTAAAGAATTTTATTTCGTTTGAGTTCAGTAAACATTTTTCCTCCTCGATAGCGATAAAATAATTTTCATTGAATACTACAGTATTAATCTTTCCTTAAAATGTAATGTAATAAAAAAAGAAGTTATTTGATTAAAATATCTATGAAGTTATTTAAAAAACTTGGGTTGTAATACTTGTGCTTTAAACATAAATTCGCTACGAACATTCCGATTTCTTACATTGCCGTTACAGATTATATAATAAATTTTCAAATTTTATATTAAATTACATTTGTTATCATTTTTTAAATGATTAATATAATTTTTTTTATAATAAACTTAAAAAAGAACAATTTCATACATTTTAATTTGTAAGTATTTGTTTATAGTATATATAAAACTTTTATGATGTTAATTGAATTTAAAAATAGAGTAAATTGATATATTTCTCTTGAGTACCACGACGCCCGCTAATAAGGAGTACATTCATTACAAACGAACCGAAATATTATTTCTTAAATCAGAAATTCACTGAAATTCTGTTAAATTAAGTAATACAAAGAATGCATAAGAATATTCAGCAATAGCCCCTAAGTTTTCCATTGAGAATTAAGTCCTAGATTCCCAAATATATAAATACATATATCACATTCAAAAAAATTAATTTATTTTCTAAAAATAGTATGTCTCTGGATTGCCGAAAAATTTCATGACATTTAAGTATTTAGTGTAGGACTTACACTTGTTAAAGTTATTTAGCAATGACAATAAATGGAATGCTATATTTTCTGTATGTACTTTGGAATTATGACTGATATGTACTGTGCATACTTAAATATAGAATTGATAAACATAAATTTGCAATGCAAAGAAGATACATAAAAATGACCTGTTTGCAATATAAAATGCTTATTGTACATGTAAAAAAAAAAAAGGAAATTATAAGTGTCGACTTAAAATACCAACTGAACATTCATTTTTCAACATGAAAACTCCAAGTCTACACTGAAAACTTGTAAGTTTAAGATAAAAGTATAGATTAAAAATTATGGTTATTTATATATATGTTTATTACATAAGATATTGTGTGAAATTATGTACAAACTTTACTTTTAACTTAAAACATTCATGTAATAATTGTAAACATTAATTTAAAACGTAATTAAAAATTAAGGTTGAATCAAAAAATATCAATGACAAAATGAAAAATTACAACTAATTAGCTTTAAGAAATGCATTTATATGTAATAACACCAGAGTCGTTTTTAGAACTGTTCTTGTTCTTTTATATTGAAAGAAGCGTAAGTTATGAAGTAAATTTAATTTTATTTTTCAGATTCTTATTTGGTCATAGGATAGTTTTGTAAAGCCAAAACTTTTAGCACATTTTATTTTAAAAGAACAAAGCTTTTGCAAAATTTGCTTAAAGTTTCTTAAATTTTTTTTTTTTTTTGTAGAAAATGACATTCTTTTTAGTCATATAAAATCAACGTCAAATGAAAATAAAGTTAAGCAAATTTTGAATTTTCTTCTAGAAGAACATACCTTGAAACCGTCATAAGTCCAACTCCCAAATTTTAGAACACATGTTTGTTCATCAAAAGGAAAATATTCTACGTCTATTTCACATGATGATTTGTATATTGCCGGGGGTTTCCATTCAACAAGTCCTTCGGAATAAATTGTTGCTTTTGTTGCAAGAGTGACCTCAAAGTTCCCGTCAGCACTATATTCATATAGTTTCAATTTACATTTTGTAAAATTGACGACTCATTATTATAGGTATTGCAATATTAAAACAAAATTGGCCTTCCGCTACGGCTCAATTTCAAATATATTAAGGCTTACTAATATATTTATTTTTAGACATATTGTGTTCATCAGTGTTTTTTAAAAAATATCTAAAATTTCTTAGCAATAGGAAATTGGTTTTCTCATCACATGCTTATAAAAAAAAGTAATTTTGGATATATTTTTTAGTTTATAAAGATTAGAAGAAAAATATATGTATTCAAACCCAAAGTGGATAACTTCAGATTATACAATCTTTGGAGTCAACCCTCATAAATTAACATCGAGTAGTGAAATTAAAAATCTTAATATTTTATGGTTATAAATTAGTTTAAGATTTACAAAATATGTCGTGTATACAACATTCAAAAATTAAGTAGAAATATTTTTTCAGAAGAATATTGTATTAGCAGACTTACTTATTATATAAGACAATATCCGGTCGCCAAATATGATCTGAAGGAACGTGGAGCATGTGTACTCCTCCATATTCTTTCGGCTCCCATCTTAATTTATAATCATACCATGACTGAACGTTTATTTTATTGTTGTAATTGTTACAAAATTTAAATTATTAAGAGTATTTGTATTTTGTGGTGTATTAACGTGATATTACCTGTTCAACCCATAGGTTTGTTGTCATAATCTGATTTTTGAGATTCTGCAAATAGAATAAATGTATCAAATCCTATTAAGAAAGTAAAAACAAGAATTATGAATTTTTGTAAGTATAAAATTTTTGGAATATCTGTTTTTCCTACAGCTATCCCAAAACAACATCATAGATATTTAGGATTCTCCACAGTATCAAAAGTGTCCAAAGTCTGGGTTTCTGGATATGCTGATAATGACAATATCAGGATATTATTCTTACACAACTTTATTTGCAACAATGAAATGGAATTCCATAAAATTAATTATATTACAACAAGAGTTATGAGACTTTTTCTGACTTTTCGTCGCAGCCAAACAAAATTTAAAAAACAGTCCAGTCCTCCACTAAGAATCAGGAACAAGGGAATAATCGATCAAACCAACGAGTTGTATCCCGACACGAAAAATTAAATTGAATTAAATACTGCGCTTGGAACCTGGCACACATTACATATATATACAGTGCAAGTTACCTGCATGGATCAAGCAATCACTGTAATGTGATGGCTATATGCCTTCTGCACGAATCTAAATCAACACAGAGAATGAAAAGAAATCATATTGTAGATTTACGTTTTAGAAAATAATAAATTACTAGTCATTTAGTTCGATTTTTGTAGCTCTCAGTAGAGATCAACAATCTATGCTATTATTTATATTGTACCTAATTTACTTATTATTACTTACTTATTATTTCAGGCGACTATACTTTCTTAACGCCTGAGAGAATTTAAATTCGGGAAACATGTGTGTTCTACTATATATGTATATATATATATGTATTCAATGTCATTCCAGTTATTAATAAGCAGCTTTACGTAATAGTTTTCATTTTAAGGTTATTTAGTAATTCTCCAATTAATTAATGACCCGTAACCATTTTCTGTTCATTAAATATTTTCAGTGAATATATGTTTTCGTTTTATTTAGCTAACTGTGATACAAATATTCAAACTATTCATTTATCAAAAACGACGTCATAGAGTTGTTTGCATTGAGAGCCATGAAATTTCTGTTGTTTGCTTCTGCAAATATCTAGCATAGCAACTGTGACAATAATGTTTGACCAGTCAGCTTTCTACTTAGCCAATGTTGACCCGGAAAAATTTGGCCGATCACTGATTGTATAATTATTCGTTAGCTCTCACCGTTAAACGGAACGTAGTGATTAACATTTATTAATTTGCCGATTAAGTTAATAATATCGAAATGTGGTATTTATCTATAAGAAAATAAATAAAAATTCCTAAATATGTCTTAATTTTTAATTTATGGCTCGGAATACATATTATGATTTTCGATTGTATATTTCGTGCGGTAAACTTTTGCAGAAGTATTGTAGCTATAACGTCTATATGTATTTTTAAATTTCATTTGATCGTTACTTGTATATGAAAATTCATAAATCATTAATTACTTAATCACTAACCACTCAGATCTGCATGAGCTCGTAAATTAATAAAAATATACATGAGACGTTCATTTCTGGCATAGATCTAAAATAAAAACCGAATATCAGTGAGAGTACTACAAAACCGATATAATGTACCAAAATGTGTCATACCAAAATTTACAAGCAATCAACTGGGTTCCAAGATAACATCAAAACTGTCACGCGTTTTGGATCAATGTATTATTTTTAAACCAATAAAAACAACATTTATAATTACTGAAAATTTGTGAATATTGAATTTGTGTAACAATTGAATAATTATAGTTTGTTACTACTGGATTTTCCCATATCGCTTTTTGCATTTATATATTAATTTTTTTCTTTTCGGATCAATTAAATTGATTTTATTGGTTGAATTAAAAAATGTGATTGTACATTCACAAGTTGTAATAGAGTACAGTGGCCTACAATATTATAATGGGCAATTGGTCCCAAAAAATTTTTTCTGAAAAATAATTTTTTTGTTACTTTAAAAAATGTTCCTTCAAAATTCTGCAAAAACTGCTGTATGATCGTGATAATTTTCATGAAGTATTTTGGGTGGCACTTATAATGAGCCTAAGCAGAACTTTATGTGAACTTCAAATATTTTACTTCCTCTCAAATGAATACTTTTTTATTATATTATTAAACAAGATAGTTTATACTTATTCAATTATATTACGTATTCTTCAAAAGTGAAATAAAGTTAACTCTAAATTTTGTGAATAACAATTATACAGATTAATTCAGAAAGGAATCTCAATCGATCTAATAATTCTGGCAGAGAATTTGTGTAAAAGAAGCAGTTCCTTTGGGCTAAAGATTTTTATTTTAAATTAAATATTAAGAAATTCGTTCACACTTTGAAGTGCATACACTAAAAAACCGAAATTCTTCTAATTTGTCTTGGTAGGCTTTTACAAAGTAAGTCAATGACGCCCGTGTGGAAGGTAGCTGAGCGAGCATTGTCGAAACGACGTNAGTCTTCACAATATCGAAGTCTTTTGACTCCTCCGCCACACACTCATTCTTAAACTGGTTTTTGTGCGTATGCTCCTGTTTTGTTTCTCGTTCTTTTCTTGTTTGTTTTCGGCAAATCTTTCCTTTTTTCGCAATCATCTGTGCGTTTGTTTGCATAACTTNGTTTTGTGGAATCTATGTGTGTCTTGCAAGAAATCGATGTCCATTTGCGCGTGTGCTCCTGCTTTGTTTCTGGTTCTTTTCTTGTTTTTTCGGAAAATCTTTGCTTTTTTCGCTGATCATCGGCGCGTTTGTTTGTATAACTTTAATTGCCGTCGGCAATTATTACATTTGCTTGAGCGGAGCTATTGTGAATAGCAATGCAAATGTGCGGGTAGAACATTACCGTTTAATTGTAAATGGATAAGTTTTGTATTATTATAATAACTAAAATAAAATTATTAAATAAATAAATAAATTTATTAAATTAATCAAATTTATAGAATTCTTGAAACAAGGGTTGAAATATCTCAATTTTACATTTTAACAAAGAATGTGAAAATTGAGTGATTGAATGAGCATATAACTGCGGACAAAGTTAATTAACTTTGAAAAACATATCGGAGCATTCCAATTTCGGGTAGCTCTGGTACAAACCTCGGTTCGGAAATATAGGAAAATGGAAATTGAAATTTATTTCCATACAATTACAAGAAGATGCGGTTATACGCACCATGAAACGTACTACACAAACTGTAAGGCAATGGCAAAAGACACATACATACAGAAGTTAAACAGACTATTAATAAATTTCACCCAATNTGAACAATATATTTCACCCAATATTACAATAACCCATTAGCCAAATGCATGATGCAATAACAAACGCTATTCGAGCCAACGCGATCGGCCAGCTAAACAAGCAAGTAANCTATTAATAAATTTCACCCAATATTACAATAACCACATTAGCCAAATGCACGATGCATTAATAACAAACGCTAGTCGAGACAACGCGATCGGCCAGCTAAACAAGCAAGTAAGCATCGGTCGAACAAGCCGGGAGCCCAAGATGAAGTTACAACCATGAAAAGTCGTTCGCGTTCATTTAATAAGTAAATTAATATAATTATCTTACCTATATTAAATCATCAAAAATGCTGATCTTTGTTTTCATGTCATGAAATATTTTTAAAAAATATTCAAATTACAATATTCGTGAAATTCGAAAACTAAATACGGATAAAAAAAATCTGCAATCGCCACCAAAAAATCGATATAATGTCCTGACATGTTTAAGATAAGACAACGGTTCAATAGTGTACTTCACTGTCCGAATTACAAGACAATTTGCAATCACATTCGGTAAGCAGCACTCGAATGAGATACAGTCTTACAGTCAGTATTCATTATACTTAACCAAATCAGAAGAGGGTAGACACTTATATAGCATGGCATCATTTTGTATCCCGTAAAGAAAAGCTGTTGCCTGGTACGTCCCCAATGTGTTCGAATAGTGTGTGAACCAATCCCTACTTCAGCACTTGATTATTCAATACAAATAGCACTATATCCAGTGCTCGTATTAAAATAACATCACATCAATGAAATATATATTTCTGACTGATCTCCCTAATTTGCGGTGGGGCGACAGGAGCTTCCAATAACACTACTGATTTCAAGTACACTACTGAACGGTGTGAAAAGCATAAAGTTGAGGCTACATTCAAGGCCAAGAGACAGCGTTAGGATGAACAGGACAACTTTCTCCATCTGTTTTACTTCCTAGGTCAGCTGTCATATCAGGCTCCAAGTCACCCCTTTCACCCCTTGAGAGAATTTCTTCGTAATCTGTATTTAGATAATGGAAGAGGATCTAAGAAACTTCTAAAGTTGACTCCTTCAATTTGGATGCCATCCACTTTCTTCCCTCAACTTCATTAGATGTTTACTTAAAATCGAAGCCAGCCTGAACTCATAGCCAATATTACGAAGACTAGATGATGCATGGTATCTACAACACAACAATTGGAAGTTGGGTACAGTCACAATAATCCATGAATCTCACCCGCATATGTTCTTATAGACCACGTACTCATTGAAATATCACATATCACTACGAACGGTGTAATTTCTTTTAAAAAGGAGTACTTAAGCAGAACTGAACTAATGGTAATGTTTTTTTTTAATCGGAAAATTATTTATATTTTTTTGTGGCTATTAAGATCTACTTATCCTAATTTATATAATATTCTTCTTTAATTAATCTTTTTATGTCTGCTAGATATGAACAATTTGTCTTAAATATGATTGCAATTTATTTTATTTATTTATTTTTTTTTTATTTCAAATTCGGTTCGACCCTAATCTTATATCTGACCAACAGTAGAAGCACATGAACACAATTTTAAATTTAAAAAAGCTATTCGAGTATAAAAATGTCAAATCTTGGCATTCAGTTATTTTTATCTTGATTCATAAGACTGCATTCCTTGTCTGTAATTAATGTTCATATCCATGAGTTCAATGAGTGGGCGTATCATGGGATTTTCCAAAGTATGTGGTGGATAGAAATAATGGTTTCCAACTATATGTTTTTTAAGAACTTATGAATAAAATGAAAAATATAAAAATTTTATTTAACGATGTCCGTCTGTCTGCGACGTGCCTACCTTAAGTTAGGCCAAGATCGTGATTTAATAAAATAGTTCCATAACTTCAGAGACATATCATTGCTTTTCTCCTTAACATTGTACAATTTTAGCAAAATCCGTCTTTAACTTGGATACCTGTCATAGAACATATTCTTACAAATTCTTGGAAAAAAGTATTAGAGCCTGGGGTTTCATCACATAGTACTGAAATGTGGTACGGCAGCACTTTTGAGACAATGCCATAGTATTTAACAAGTTGAGCATTCCCAGGCAATAACTTCGGGTACCTCCTATAGAACGTTTACTAATTTAGCAAAGAAGCGATTCCTAAATTAAAATTTGTTATGTAATTATGAATTTGAAAGCTTAATAAAATTTTGTTACATACCTTGACAGACTAGAATAAATTATGTTTGAATGAGACGATATGTTGTGTGTTACTTCATTGTCAATTTTCGACCGAATTTATTAAATACTTATTAAGTATAACTAATGAAAATAAATATATACAATTCATGCATCTAGCGTTTATTTTTATCGTTTTTAAGCATATGGTAATGTTCAAATTCATCTTGATGTATTTAGTGCATTCTTGTTACATTTACCGTATCATAATTCCTAGCATAAAATGACATACCCAACATTGTAGACTAACTAAGAATAGAAGCTCATCAACTTTAACGTTCTCTCCCGCGTTGAAAGGATGTTCAACAAATTGGTGCGGTCTCCACGTTTTCTTATACATCAATCGTCAATTGTTGAGGCTCTAGGGACTGTACTTGTTACCGTACATCTTTAGTTAAATGCTGATCGGCGTTCATGTGCGTTCTGCGTCTTGGTACATCTGGTGTATTTCAGGTTGATTCTTTCGCA
>JXOS01049345.1:0-10137 GCA_001015075.1 Cirrula hians
ATAGTGAGTAGAATTTCAATCCGAAACTACAGTGAACAGATAATTAAATCAGCGTCCTCTAGGTTGCGGCGAAAATAAACTTGTTCCTTCGCGCCTGATAATCAATTATCCAACAATTTACATCACACAACTCTAGCTTTGTATTCTAAGATAATGGAACTTTTCAGGATGGTTCTGTCGTGCGGTTTGGCAAATTTCCTAATACTTTACAACGCAACCTTATAGATCTTCATTTATTAAGAAACAGGCTGACAGTACTTGGGATATCTTTTAGGAATAATTTAATAAACGGATTTGCTGTGTCAACATAATTATTACATTCCTTAAAATTTAATGCACATTCTCGTTTATCACGAAATTTATTTAAATGTCATCAATAATCTTATGGTTTCGCTTCTGTTTTCTAACCGACTAAAAGTGATTTTGGCAATTTTTAACATGTCTGATTTTGCTGAGCAAAGAATTGTTATTAAATTTTGTTTGGTAAATGAAATTTCCGCTGTGGAAACATGCAGAATGTTGCAGTTGTTCTTCGGTGAATTGATTATGTATCAGAAAAATGTTTATAATTGGTACAAAGACTTCAAAGTAAGCAGCGATCGTGTTAATGACTTGGAATGCTTCTGTCGACCAAGAAATGACTTGCTTCGAGGGATGGAAAAAACGTTGGCATAAGTGAATTGTATCACAGGGAGAATACTTTGAATGGCATGAAATTGCTTTGGATGAATAAATAAAGATTTTTTTTATTTTATAACTATAATTCACCTTAATTTTTGAACAGAATATGGGAAAAGCAAATTAATTTTACTGCATATTAAGTTAAGCTCGGTCTCTTTAGCTGAGGAGTATATTGCTCTGCAGTGTGTTGTATTCTGTATTCGTATTCTCTCTTGGTGATGCTGTCATACTGTGATTAATTTTTTTTTGTGTATGCTACTGCCATATTGTGATAAATTTTTATGTATGTATGGTATAATTAATACATAAACATAATTTAACATTTAGTTACCAATACCTATTTAATCTGTGTTTGATTTATTCAGTAATCCGTATTTATATTTGCATTGTATTCTGTTATTTTGTAATTTTTACTTTTTTCTTAGATTTTAATTTTATTTATTTATTTATTTTTATATATATATATAATTGGGTTTAAAGACTTATTTTTCAGTTTTCTAATTATTGGAGTATTGTTCATATTAACTTTTTTCAATTTATAATTTTGTTAATTTGTTGAACTGTTTTTTTCTTGTTTATTTCTTCTAAAATGGCTGACTGTTCTAAATGCAGTGGCACTATTAGGGGTGAAACAGGTATTAGGTGTTCGGGTGTTTATGGCAAAGTCTATTATAAAGCGACGAAATGTTCAGGTTTAGATAGTTATAGTTGCAATATTCTTAGTACATGTGAAATGGCAAAATTTATGTGTGATGACTGTGTCACATATACTCATAATGCAGATTAAGTTTTATTTGATTTAAAAATCGAAATGCGTAATAATAATAAAGTAATAATTGAAAGTAGTGATCTAATAAACAAAGAAATTAAAAGTAATGGAATTAACATACTTAATTGTTTGCGTAGTGTTGTTAAGGAATTAAATGAAAAATCTGTTGAGATGAAAAAAATGTATGATGTTGGACTTAAACAAGATGATGGCTGTTTCTAACTCTTTAAGAGAGGAAATTAACTTCAGTTATACAATAAAGATTTGCTTGTAGAAGTGAAAAATAAAAATAAATTAGCTGTTGGACAAAAGTCTAAAACTTTCACGGACGTAATAAATAACAAAGTATTAAAAAGTCCAATCAAAATTAAAATGCATGCGCCTCTAATTGTTCAACCAAAGAACAAACAATCAAATTTTAAAACAAAAGACGATCTTAATTGTAAAGTCAATCCTACAAATTTGAAAATCTCTAATATTGTTCTTAAAAATAATTATGTTTTGGTTATAGATACTGATTATTCTAAGGATCGTGATATTATTAGGAATGCAATTGATAAAAATATTGGTGAGAGTTACGTTGTTCGTGCCTAATAAATAATACTTAGACTTTTACTAACTGATATGAAAATTAAACCTGTTGAAAATAAAATTGTTCAAGAATTACGTAATCAAAATAGTACTGTGTTTATTGGTATGCTTAAACTCATAAACATGTACGAAGTAAAGAACCAGTTTGTGTCTTATTTTAATGCTCTATTGGAAACATGCGGTGATACGTTTACTAAATGCATGACTGTTGATAAAGTTAACATTGGTTGGTAGCGTTCTTAGGTTTATGTTGGTATAAACTTAATGAGTTGTTTCAAATGTAGAAGTTTTTGTTATAAAACTGCTAACTGCTCCAACGATGAAACTTGCATGTACTGTCATGGTAAACACAAATCGTCTGAATGNGCTGCTAACTGCTCCAACGATGAAACTTGCATTTACTGTCATGGTAAACACAAATCGTCTGAATGCAATAATGAGCCTGTACTAAAATCTCTCAATTTTATTGGCAGTAATAACAGTTTAGGTATGAATTTAAACACTAATCATAATTATCGCCATAATATTATCCTGTATATAATCATATGCTCGAAGCCAAAAAGAGGAAAATTAGGTATAAGCAATTTCGGATTCGGGACAAAGCTTATGTCGGGAAATCCGTTAGTAACGATAACATACGTATATGTTACCAAAATGTTCCGGGTCTGAACACAAAACTAAAGCATCGATTCTTCGATTCTTTTTCAATATGATATAATTGTTTTCACTGAAACGTGTTTACGGGATAACATACTCGGTTCGGAAATATTTTCAAATAACTTTCAAACTTTTCGTTGCTAAATGCAGAATTAGTTAAATACGATCGTTAAGATTGAATTTGTATCGTTAAAAATAAATTTAAATTCCAAGACTCTATAGTTTCGTATATTCCGCCTGCTAGTCACTTAGATATTTATTGTAGTCATTTAAAAAATTTTAATTTTTTTGATAGTAAAGTTGGCGAGTATGTCTTGGATATGTGGGAATTACTCTTTTTATCTTTATCCTACTATTGGTAGTGATGTTGCATTAGATTTTGTTAATAAAATTTTAAATCTCATTATCAATTATCAATTAAGTCATGTAATAAATTCTAGCAATAAATTGTTAGATTTATTGGACAATGGACTTGATGCCTCAATTATGCACGCAAATCCGTTGACCCGAACCGAAGATAATCAGTTTAACTAAATGTGAAAGTGTAAAGGTGAAATATAACTGTTTTCGTAAAGCAGATTACATTAAAATGAATTAGCTTCTCTTGTTGGTTGATTGGTCTGATGTTTTATCAGAATCTTCTGTGGAGTCCGCTGTATTAAAATTTAATTCTACTTTATAAAAAATTTTTGAAAAAAGTGTCACCAATCTTCGTAAATTAAAAAATCTTAAAACTCGATTGTTTAAGAAACATAAAATTTCGGGAGCTAATGTTAATTTTATTAAATATACTAAAATACGCTACATATTCACTTAATTAAATAGATTAAGCTATAATAATTAATTGAAAAGTGTAGTTTCAAATTTTAAAAATTATTCTATCTTTTATTATCTCATTAACATAAAAGGAAATCTAGGATTATGCGATGAAGTATGATGTATAATTTTTCTACTGCCTCACATAATTGTCATAATGCTAACTTGTTTGCAGTATTTTTTGAATTAAATATTGACAAATCAGATTTAGCAATACCAACTATTCGTATAATATTTCTAAACGGGTTGATGTCAAAGTTTTAGCAATTGATGAAGTGTCATTACTGAAACATTTATCTTTAATTAAAGTGATTTTTTCACCGGGCCCGGATAATATTCCATCCTCCGTGCTTAAATATTGTGCTGACTAATTGTTATCTCCGTTAATTTATTTATTTAATTTATGTTTGGAATCCTGAACGTTTTCTAATATTTGGAAGAGTTCTTATATTTTGCAAATCCTCTTAATCTGATGTTTCTAATTATAGAGGAATTTCGAAATTGTCGGCTATTCCGAAATTATTTGAAAAGATAATTACGGATGAACTTAAACACCAAGTGTCACAACTTGTGGCTATATGTCAACATGGTTTTTATGACACGTCGGTCGACAATGACAAATTTACTAGAGTTTTGAACTAAAACTTCATATGGTTTTCCAATGGTGAACAGACGGATGTCATTTATTCAGATTTCTCTAAAGCGTTTGATACTTTGCCTCATTCATTACTGGTTTCAAAACATGAGAGAATGGTTTTTTCGCCATTGCTTGTTTCTAAGGATGTGCCTCAAGGCAGTCACTTGGCACCACTACTAATAACACTGGGGCACTATTATTACGTTGGGCCAGAGAATTTAATGACTCTTATACCACAAAGCAATTATTTACATCTGTGGTACGTGCAATCTTGGAATATGCCTGCGCATTATGGAGTCCATCGAACAATATAAATATTTATAGCATTGAGTCAGTTGAAAAACAATTTTTGCTGTTTGCTTTACGGAAATGTTATGCTAATTTTAAAAACTTGCCTTCTTATCCTATAAGGCTTATGCTAATTAATCTGTCAACTTTAAGAAACAGGCGTATCGTACTCCGCGTATCGTGTATAAACCACTTAATCAAGGGCATCGTGGACTTGGTTGTTTTGTTGAACGGTCTGAATTTTAATATTCCGTCTAGAATCTCTCGTATAATTTTTGCCATCAAAGCTTGAATTTTTTCGTTCGAATTTCTTATTAAATGAACCGTTTCGCCAGATGTGCAATAATTTTAATAGTTATTATTCGCTATTCTCAATCGGTGTTTATTTCTTTTAAGTAAAACAAACTATATTACTACATTTAAAATTAAATTCGTGTTCAGTAGCTGATGAGCATACGGCTGTGTAGCTATTTTGTTCGGTTTCGGGGTGGATCCAATTCTCCAAATGCCATATATTGGAGGTGGTTTAGTCGGTATACCGCTTATGTGGGAGTGCGACACGCCAAGGATAGATGATGTTTTTTCCTGGTGTACGTAATGCATTCCACCTTCCAATGCCCGTGCATTCAAAAAAAAATTTTGTAAAGTTACAGTCGGCTTAGGCCGTCTGTTAACCACAGACAAGTCAAAGTATGAATAAAACATTAATCTTTGAATTAAAAGGTGTTCCAAAGGAATCTCATATTGTCTTACAATCAAGGCCATTTTGATTACAAATATAGTTTATATTTTTGTTTACTTAATAATTAAGTTTGATTTGATTTGATTTTTCTACCTCATTTGCCTTATAACCATTTTTTCAGAACATGCCGAATTTCATCCAATCTTCCTCATTACTGGAACAAATATTACTCATATTTATGTTCACTCAGTTCTAAAAATTTATAAAATTTAAATGATAACTGTGGACAATTCTGCATCAGTCTCTTTTGTGACCATATAGTAGTACTGGAGGAACCTCTGATTTTTTTTCAATCACAACCATTTCTGGAAGACACGTATTTGCCATGATTACCCAACTAATTACAAAATTGCATTGCAAAATACCAACTCGAATTGGTCGAACGGAAGGAAAGGCTACAACAATTCCTGTGGTGATGCTGATCACATTGCAATACATTTTGATAGCTCACCGACCACTCGGTCTGGGTGTTATAAAGGTACCCACAAAACTAATATTCACGTTGCCACTTTTATTGATTTCGTGTAAAAAAAAAAAAAATTAATAGAAAAAACCAAATATTTATTGAATAAGATGAAAAATTTGTTCTGAAATTGAACCTTATATTGTTCAAGTCCTTACGGAAGAGGAATCCTGCTGAAATTAAGCAGAAATTTAGCCTAAAAATTGAAAACAAGCAAATGAACTGTAATTCTTTTTTGTCAGAACAGTGGAAAAGAGCCTTTTGACAAATGAATGTAACTTTAAATTCTTAAAACATCCACCATATTAACTCGATTTGTATTAGTGGAGTGACTTCCATCTGTTTCAAGAGCTCAATCAATACATGCGTTGAAAGCGTTTTTACTTAAATAACGAGGTCATAACAACTGAAAAAACGTATTTTGTACTTTGGGTATGCAATTCCTTAATTGGATTCTCAATGAAATAAGTGAATTGATGGTCAGTGCGACTATAGTTAATATATTTCCAAATTACGAAATTGTGTTTTTCTTATTGACCCGTAAAGTTTAATAAAAAGCGTTGTTAAATGAAAAGAATACATTGAAGAGAGTATATGATAAGATTGTGCAATTTCTATTTCGCAAGCCTTATGCTTATTCATACACAGACAAGCTCAAGGTAGATATGTGAGAACGCACACATTTTCTAGCTGATTTTTTGCATCGATTCAGTTAAATTGTTAACTACCAAGGAAAAAGCTAGCATAGTTTTAGTCGATATTTTTAGCTTCAAAAGTGCTGCCTGCAATGCAATCCCTAGGCACTTATACATACCACGCAAACTTCATGCAGCGTATCTTTAAAGTATGGCCAACACATGCGCCATAACTTTAAATGCTTCAATAGCATATTCTCAGTAAGAAATAACGTACCCAACAACAGCAACAACGGTATGCACAATATGTTGCCACTTAAATTATTTGCATTTCTGGCAACAAATACTACTATTCTGAAATCATTGGGGTAATACTTAGTTTGCTCCTGTTAAGCACCAAAGCACTGTGCTCCAACTTCCTTTGTTGGTTTATTATTTACGCCATTAACGCTCATTTTGCGAAAATATTGGCAAATACGCAAATACAAATTGTTCGTATGCGCGCAAACTAGTGATTTAGTTTGGCGTTGGCAAGTTTCCGTTGCACAATAAACTACTGTTAAATAAGCAAAATTAAATAAGGACACTGAAATTGCGCATTACCAGTTAACAAGGCTTTTTGATTTCGTGCGCTAAGAAATTACTGCTACCAGGATATTTGCATGGAATTACTGCATTTCGAGCATCAACAGTTGCTGCTGGCATTCGCAACTTTTTTTTAATTTAAACTTTGATTGCAAACATTTTAATTTATTGACAGTGTTTCTACGTATAGAGTTTTTAATAAATGTATATAAAGTTAATCAACTGTAATTATTATCAATATATTTTGAAAACTACCAAAATATCTAAAAGTTACTAATCAGCTGGTGTATATTTTTTTTGAACACACACTTGTACCGCGAAAAAACGATCATTTTGCAGAAACAAAGCATTATACCCAGCCACCCCAAGAAAATATCTAGTCATGGCCTGCATTAAAATCCACCTGGACAAATACCTCCTTTACCTACAGTACAGTTTAAGACACAGAAGCAGCAGACCCTAAAGAACTAACTTTGCCTCTATCCTGCAATCCTGAAATTCAGACTCAAATTCTCAAAGACTTCCAAGAAGTTGCCAAGCAAGTCTCAAATTATCTTCTCTTAGTATATTTATTGAACAGTTCTCTCTGTACAGTTCACAGTCAAGTGAATGCGTGAACCGAACCTAACCTTCAATACACAAATGGGGTTTTAACCATATCAATGAAATTAAGAACTTCAAGTAGAAATAATATTACATAATTGCCTTTATCTTATTATATTTAGAGGTGTCCCCAAAACACCTTTGTGGGCAAATTTTTGGATTTATGCCGAATTAGTCGTACATTATAAAAATAAATAACATTGCTAAGTCGGTCAAAAATTTCACGTACTTCCCTAAGGCGCTAATCCTTGATTTCCAATGAATGCTGCTGAAATTTATTATGGAAGCATTTCTGACCATAACCATACCATTAAATAATTTTTTCGAAATCAGTGAATACCATTGGGTACGCGCCATCAAACGTTTGCAGGTTTTACCAATTATCATTTAAATGTAATAAAATTTCAGAATTGAGTAAACATGGACATAGTCATTACGTAGTCCAAAAATGCCCACGATTGGATAAAATTTAAAGATACTTAAAAAAAAAAAAAAAAAAAAAAAAAAAAAAAAAAAGAAAAAGCAAAANTATTTTGCCAAAAAAATCAATCAAGTTCAACGAAATTTTTTTATTGAGTTATCATAGTTAATCAATGTGTGTACTACATCCCTGTACATCTCTGTGCTCTGTAAGAAAGGTTCTCAGCAAATTTGAAGAGAACAAGCGAGGTGGTTTAAGTAGCATTCTTACTTATTTTATTTTATCAAAAGTCTACTAGAAAAATATTTACGAAAAATAACTTCAAAAAATCTGTTCAAATAGCCGCGCTGCATCAAATGACAAATATTATAAATTTCAAATGATAAATATAACATTATCGCTTATTGCTTATAAAATATCTTATCTAAGCGATCGAATGGATTCATTAATGAAATATTTGATTATAGTTTAACGGCGTATTGAAAGTTTAAATTAAACTCTTTATAGCATTTTTATAATATCACTCATACGACGTGTTACACGCTACGCTANATTAAACTCTTTATAGCATTTTTATAACATCACTCATACGACGTGTTACACGCTACGCTACACGCTAAATTTAATACTATTTAAATAATAGTGCAAAGTTATTTTATTACGGTTGTCAAAAGCTTCACCACTCGTTCCATATATTATAGTGCACTGGTGCGCATTAAATTCCAACACTCAGTGGCCTTACAATTGCAACACAGTCAATATGTTTTATGGGCGCTATAATTTTTCTTTACTGTAGCAATTTGTTAAGCAAATTGACTGCATTTAAATTTGAACTGGTTGATAGTTTTATGCAGCATCCCTGCGTTGCTCTTTTTATATGAAATTGAAATGTAAATAAAACATTAAATCCAATGCCCTTTTACGTCGTTTTTAAATATTTTATTCAAACTGTCTGTATTGCTGCTATCTTTAGATTTAAATTAAGTATAACTTAATGCACTCATACCAAACAATGTTTAACAGTGGCTGGTATAAACACGTGCATGGCCAAAAATTGGTACGGGAAAGCTTCAAAAAAAAGAATAAATTACCCTTATTGGTCTGACTTGTGTTTCTTTACAACAAAATGATTATCGTCAGCGGCCTTTTTCTACAGCTGGGTTTATACTTTATACTTAACTTCCATGTATTTATTTCTCAAATATTTCAAAAGCAGTCTTGATTCTTGTAATTTTTATAAAAAACCTAGTGATTGCAAAGGGTATTATATTTTCTTTTCCCAAGAATAAGTGTATTTTAGGTACTAGTTTTAATTAAAAGCATTGGAACGATGAATATTGGTTTGTTTTCCTCAAGCATAACAGCTTCTGAGTTATGCAACCACTACGAACCAGAGGAAGTAGCAATGCCGCACAGGATAAGCAACTACCCTGGTCTGTCACATTTGTGTGACTTGAAAAATAAATTTTAAGCAACGGACGCAATTCCCAAATATAATCAGGTGGACTGACAAGCGTCCCAAACAATGGTCAACAAGAAAGCTATTTGGGAATGCGAATTGGTATCCCAATGAGTCTTACCAACTGAACGATAATTTCTTCCACATATGATGAATATAAATGATAAAAAAAAACAAAATAATGTTTACTTACATTATGTTCTGCATTTAAGCCCCCAAATTATATATGGTAGGTATATGGTAGGTATAAATACCTACCAAATTTCAATATGCCATACTGACGACCAAGCCAAGCCTAACTGTCAAACTACATGCATTTCAAATGAATGAGGTAGTACTAAATCGAATTATAGAAAATTCCGCGGTCAAAGATCAATTGGAGATACCAGAGGTCAAGTACCGATTTTGCTCAAATTCTCAAAGAATAATATAGCAATGTCGTAGAAAGGCTTCAAACGCAAATTTCTGTAAATTTTTTAGTCTTGGTTTTTGATTTCGAGAAAACGAGACACACTTAATATACAAAAGCCCAATGCGTTTGTTGTAAGGCACTATATCGGGGTACAGTCTATTTATTCGATGCCGCGTACTACACAATAACACATTTATCAGCGGACTGTCTTTTAATTTAGGTCAGCGCCTATTAAATACCCATTTCCATATATTCACAAATTTTTGTTTTTTTTTTTTTTTTNTGCGGACTGTCTTTTAATTTAGGTCAGCCCCTATTAAATACCCATTTCCATATCTTCACAAATTTTTGTTTTTTTTTTTTTTTTTTTTTTTTTGT
>JXOS01049352.1:291-20833 GCA_001015075.1 Cirrula hians
TAATTGCGGAAAATTATAAAAGTATATAAAATATAATTAGTTCGCATTTAAAATAATTCCATATTGCTTTATTTAAACAAATATTTACAAACAAAAACCAAAATTCATAAAATTACATATATATAAATGAATTTATTGCATTTCGATACAGAACTCAAATAATGATTGATAGTTTTACAATTTTGAAAAAGTTAAGGTTAAATAATTGAAGTAATATTAAATTCAATTACACAAATTGTTTTCTACTAAATTAAACTACTGATACGCAGACTTAATTTTTTATATGCTAAAAAGTATTAACTAATTTTAAAAATTATTCGTTATATATGCTAGTTTTTGCAACAATGTGCCATATGTAGTAATCAGCCTGTTGTATAGAATAACAACAAACAAGCGAAATGTACGAAAAACTGCCGCAGAATGAGATGGCGCTCATTGATTCTCATAAGCATAAGATGATAGAGTGAGCAACACAAAAGAATGGACAAATGAAGGAATATTCGTTAATCGGATTTGTCCATTCCTCTGTGCATCTCTATTTGTGGGAGTATTTGGCCTTTTCTCATTAATGGGAAAATATGAAATATCACTGGTAAATTATGAGGAAAAACGCGACGTAATTCGCAAATTATACCTTGACTTTTTCAATGTCTATACTGTATTACGCTGTGGTTTGGTTCGATGTCTTCTTTTTAGTGTAGTGCCAAGCACAAGTGGGAAGTATACTTCTAAGTTACGTCAGCACTATTGAGTGTGTGAACTATTCTTATAACACGTCGAAGGTTCAATTATATTTCGGATTCAGATTTACTGATTTTCTATTGCAAATAAATACTTTTTATAAAAATTTATATACTTCAAACAGTTTTTTGACATTTGCGTTTATTTAATTCGGGAGACTTGTAATCTTTTACAATTGTGCAATCATGTGTTCTCCAGAATCTTTTAACATAATGATCGATCGGTGGTATTGATGTGAATTTCAGTAGTGATTCTGAGAAACTGAATTTTCCAAAGGCGATTACCTAAAATGGCTAATTTTCCGGATATTTTCAAACTCGTATAATTAAAAAAAGTACGGTTATGCCCAATAGAAAACTGTTCCACCTGATACAAACAAGAGCACAGGATATTGTTAACCATCCCTTGACCAATGACGATTTCCAACTACCCCGAATTTTGACCAAACCGCTATAAGGATATGTGAATACTTATCAATTCTCAGTTAAAAAATTTTAAGCTTAAGGTTTGTGAAAAATGACTCCGTACGCGATATCAAAAACATTAATATTAATAGCTTGTACAAAAACGATATAACATCCGGGAATGCTTTACTAGTACACATTTGCTTTTCGCAGCTCCAAGGCCAAACCATAGTATTATGGTAATATTCGAAGATAAGATAAGAATTTGTGCAAGGTATGTTCGAATGGAAAAGTCGCTACCCGTTATGAGAAGGTCGACATACATTGGTCAAATTCTATCGACTTTGTTTCAATTGTATGGGATTCTCACATAGCTCATCAAGGCTGAATACGATCGGCTATATAGTTGAAGTTAAGTCTGCATCATCCAATGACAAAGTGACTTCACATATTTAACCTGCTGCATCATTCCGTCTTGAAGTCGGAAAGCACGACAATAAAGGTGAGCGTCGTGACAAAAGTATCTTCTCCTTCATCCAACTAAGCCAGCCTAAACGATGATCTGTATCCACGACCAACACTTCAAACTGATTCAAACCTTCTGGTCCTCCGATAGTGTTTATTCAGATGCGTTTTCAACATACGAGAAATTGTATCGACGAATTCTTATGTACCCCAAGTAAAGACAAAGAATTATATTTTGGTCTAATCCAAATCATAACAGTGCAATACACATAGCGATTGAAACTCTACACCAGTTAACGGAGGATGTACAAAAAGAGGTTCCCTGGATAAGCAATACGCTGCATTAAAAGGAGCACATATAATAACAGAAGCAAACTAGACTTGAAATTGGATGGATATACTCCAAAATGTTCATCATAATTTTGCCTGAGAGAAGATTTTTGATGGAACCCAGTGTCAGATCAGTTTCGATTTGTATGCATGACTCCACAATTGCAACCATCCGAAAAGAAACGGGAAATTGTGGATACATGGCAACATTTCTAAGCCAATTTCAGTAAAATTCACCACATAACTGTTCCTAGGAAACGGGCATTTCATGTCATTTGCTAGTGGCAAAGTCCCCTAGTTCGTTATGTGGGGCTGCCTAGGCGAGCGGCTGTCTACCTGTCAGTTTTCGAACATTTCGTGTTTCGAAGAGGTCCCTGTCATCGTTACTCCCTCCGACAGTGAGAAGACGTTCGTGGTACCTTCCAGAGCCATCAATAACGATTTTCTTAAAAATATGAATGCAATGGTAACTGCTTGGTATGGACTTTAGCATCTGACGTGGAATTTCATGCTTTTGGGAGCATCTCACATGAGTGGCTTCTGAGAATCCACAGTGAAGTGCCTCCAGATGAATTTTTGCAAGATTTCAGATTCAATCTGATTTAAATTCGAGGAAATTCCAAGCTATACATCGAATATCCAAGCCTGTAAAAACGCAAGGTGAATTTGGCCGCAGCAACCCACACGCAACCTTCAAAGGGACGACGAAAATGTCATTAGAATAGAAAGCCTTCAACCCAACAAATCGAGGTTGGGAAGAATTCTAGAATTCATCCCGGATTGGGTGACAATGTTGGTCGCGTAGACACAACGCAGTATTATTCAAAGAAATTTGATTCCTTTACCAATGACCCAATGTATTCACATGGGCAGGTCTTTTGATACAGAATTCCTTCTAAGCATACGATCAATTAACTTTATAGTAATTATTTTCACAGAAGCCACACTAAATGAAGAAAACCGACCATAACTGTGAAGATGTTGCTACCAACCACACCGGTAAGCCAGCCAAATCGAACCTTAACAAGAAGTATTGGTGCTTGATTCCGAAGATGTGAAAAACCATGTGACACCCATTTGTGTTAACTTTTAAAGCGTGAATTCCGACCGCACCCTCAAGCTATTCCACCAACATGGCCGCTGCGCCAGTTGTTTGCCACGTGTCCCCCAAAGAAATGATATGCATAATAATGGGCGACTTACCAGTGCCAACCAAGTGAGGAGCCCTGCTGATAACTTTATCACACACAGTAGTTATTAAACTGATACCAAGGCGCCAACCGTATCTGGCTAGAGCATAAATAAATGATAGCGCACCAGTGAGCCGAATCCGACGAAAACTGTTACTGCTGTTACAGCAAAAACTGTCACATATTGAATTGAAGACAATTGAAAATTGTGTCGTCAACAAGCCATCTTCCCCAATTCAACTGATGGCACATGTCACCAAATTAATGCTTATTACGACCATATAAAACATCAAGCCGCGTATCGGAATTGGATTTCACCACAGGACACTAACGATCTAACCTTCTACAAGGCAAGTAACGTACTCACATGTGACGTATAAGCGTCGCTCCTTAGAACAGGGATACTGCAGAACCTCGGTGGGCTTGCTGTCGCAAATAGCGCCGATTGCGGAAGGGTGTTGTTGGGATCGTGTGACTGCGACAAAATTTGCGCGAGCTCCTCGCGCAGCATTTGTCCACCTGATTTCTGGTCGCTATGGTTTCTTTTTTTTCAGATATCAAAAGTTGCGTTTGTTTAAAAATAAAGGCTTCGCTTCGCGTCTGCGCTACAAATGCAAGTTTAAATTTGTAGTCAACTTAAAATAAATAAAAGAATTTTTTAAAATAAAACTATAAACTGGGCGAGATGGTGAAATGTTTCCAAGAGCAACTTGTGTGAACGCGTTTATTATTACAAAGCAATCAATATAAAGAAAAGGGAAATTGACTGCAATATTACTCTCATCAATGCCATAGTGTAATTGTGATGTTTTGGTTTCTCATTGATGCTTTAGTTAGTATATTATGGACTGAATGAATCTTTGGTACAGTTTGCTGGAATTTTTGAAGTTTCATCAATGGGTATCACAAAGAAACGGACATAACTGCACTTCATTTTCATTTTGTCATATGTACGTATGTCTATGTTAATTTTGGTCTGTTTTTGAGTTTTGAGGGTTCTCCAATTGATCATTAAAAATTCGGAAAGAGGGTGTTTTGAATAACTTAAATTTGGCTTAATTTGACAAAATCGTCAGTACCGTTTTTCAGAAATCCTATATTGAAATTTCTTTATTGGGTATTAAAAATGATTGAAAGATGTCCGTCTGTCTGTTACCTCGATAACTTAAGTAATATTTAAGAAAGCTCGATAAGATTTGGATTCTGAACATATTTTGTAAAACGTGTGGTCAAGTTCATGAACGGGCAAAATCGGGACATAACTTCGGGGTTCTTTCTAGGATATTTACTCCCGATTTTGTGGAAATTATCATAAAACCACGTTGGTTGTATAGGAATTAATAATGAGTTCGAGCACTTTTCAAAAGGTATTCACACCCAATTTCACTTAAGTAAGGATAAACGCTAGGTGTTTCATCATATACTGTTCTTTTGTACTTAGGTGTTTTTACATTATTTGTTATTAACATTCCATATTTTGGATGATATCAGTCAATAATTTCGACAATAGTCAGTTGTTTTATCGGACGTGGCTGCTATTTAGCATTGCTGGATTGGTTATACTTTATTTTAAAAACAGTTTCTATCAAATCTTCCATTGAAATTTCATTATTGGGAATTGAAAAAAGAGAAAATCATCATCACGTCTTCTAGAGTACAGCAAAAGTGTCACAAATGAATTTCTCCATCATCAACTTGAAAAAGTCATCTGAAACTCCTGTTTTTTAAGTTTGAAAACTAGTGTCCCTTCTCTTTAATTTTCATGGTATTTCTCGTACGTCCAACGTGTGGTGGTGTATCTCCCTGCGGTGTAATTCGGCGTATTTTACAATTATATCTGCGGTGGACGGAATGCAATATTGTTAACAGCAGTTTGAAGAATTTTAAGAGTGTGTCGTAACTGTAGGTTTACATCGGTCTTTTCATTTCTTTGGCGTGCAGTCACTTCAGCCATCTAATTGCTTAAACGTTTTTCCAGCGAAGTACCAGCAGTTAGTTTGTACAGACACCTCACATTCCTCATGGAACGCGAAAGAGGTGTTTTCAGAGTCAGTATTCAAGGCAATCTCTCATACTGAAACACAGTTTTACTAAGGTATCTTTTTTAAACCATATAAAAACCATAACAAAACCCGTTGCTTTGCCAGACAAGTTAGTCAGTCAGTCTTAATGGCAACGTTTAAAAGCTAAACTCTTTACATGTACTGCTTATCTGGAATATGTGCGGCCAGCTTATTGATCGTTCGCCGTTTGGTGACACTGGAAAATTTCCGGGTCAAGGAAAGGGATCGGACCTAATATTGCTTTCGGGCACATTGCATTTTAAGATGTTATTGAAAAGTGCCCTCTATAAGTTCAGTTTATTTTTTAAATCTGTTGATGTCGTCTCTGCAGAATTAATATCCGGTCATGAAACCTTCAGCCAATTAATACACTTTCGTGCTTCTACGTCTGAAGAATCTTTCGTCTTCTCCCCTTTTTTTGCAGTTCCCTACATAGGCAGTACAATTGTGTTTTCGTTTACAAGTAATACCGGTAGCAATGGAAAAACATACCTACTCTATCCTTGTTAATTTTAAAGTTGCCAACAATGATTTTTATTTCGCGGATTTGTGCTACAAACTCTTACTTCTTCAATAGACGGTATCTTTGGTAACGTTTATTTTATCATTTAAATTAAAAACATTTCGCTCTAACTCGTATAATTATAGTTAGCTGAGTAAAATTGTATATCGAGTTGGATATCTTTCTCAACTCATACTTAGCACTTATTTTTGGTTTCGTCAATTTATTTTCGAACCGAGCCCATATAGCGAATTCAAACGGTTGATTTAAAATTATATAGTTTTTATATATTGTTTAATAATATGAAATTATTATTTTTGTAATTTTATATATCCTAGTATAGCGAAAATGCAAAATTCGACCGATGTCCTGGTGGAGAACATTTCCTCAGAGCCCGTAGTTATAGATGCAACCATTAGCGATCAAACACTAAAGTAATTTTAAAATAGGGTGTAACACGATGAAGCTGAGGCATATGGTATTCAATGATGGCATATGGTATTCAATATATTAAGAAAACTGTAATAGTATAAAGAGTGCAACTAATTCTCTTACAAAGAATAATAACATAAAAGAATTTAAAAGGGGGTTCAGTCCAGAAATGACTGACAATGTCATCGACCAAAACCTGATTCTAAACCAAGTTTCAGTAGTATGTAATGAAGCACCTGGCGTTTTCACGGATTTCCGTAAAAATCGGAAGAAACCCATCTATGGGAGGTTCCGAAATTATGGATAGATTTGGCCCGTTCGCGAGTACGATATGAATTTTTACATAATATATCTGAAACCCAAATTGCTCTGCCTAAAAAACGACTCAAGTTATTGTGCTCACAGACAGAGGGACATCGATAATAAGGCTTAATATTTTTGGATTCCATGAATGCAATAAAAGAAGGGTCATTAAATTTTTTAGTGAATACCGTGCAAGGCCAGATCAAAAAAATCTCGCCAAAGTCGCTCAAAAATCAATGTTATGTTGACATTTTTGTCAACTATCGTAGTGTTGTGCATTATGGGTTCGTTCGCAAGGGCCAAACTGTCAACAAGGAATATTATTTGAATGTTATGCGTCATTTGCGTGAAGCTATTTCGAAAAGAGTCCAGACTTATGAGTTTTTACAAATTCTATTGAAGAGATTCAATGTGAATGGCTATGCGTTTTGAAGGCTATGTCGGGGACCGACTTTTTGGCATTCTACAATTTAAATTGAATATTCAAATTATGACATGCCTTTAATATGTTGGATCTTGTGGCTTTATGTTTATATATTTGTCGTCGAATTGTATAATTTTTAATAAGTAAACAAATATTTGTAAGAAGAAAGAGGAAAGCATATTTTATTATTGTATATTTACAGTGGATGCGAAAAAAAATAAATATCAAATACTGTTGAATATGCTGAAACGTAAAAAATCTGCGAAACGTTGTAGTCATATTTGCCAACAAATATCGAGACTGAAGAGCTTAAGAGTCCGGATGCCAATTTCAACTCGCCGTATTTGTTTTCTGTCTAAGCGTGGGCACAAATCAGGATAATATGGATTTTAATAATGATTTGGCATTGATTTGGATGGAAGCAAGCCGTCAGGGCACAGCAATACAACCAGAGGTAAGGTGTCCAATTGGCATACTAACTGGCCTCATTAGCAGATTTCATAGGACTTGAGCTGTCCTGTCACAATACAATGCTGACACCAATTTGCAGTTGACACCAATAGGCATCGAATTCGACTTATTACGTTAACAGACATACGACGGAAATCGTTTTTTTTTTGTTTCTACAGATGTGTCATCAAGAAACATATAGTTGGAAGTAAATATTTCTATGCATTACATTGCAATGCCATTTCCAAGCGATGTTGCTCATATTTTGTAGAAAAGTAGTTATATTTAATTTTAAAATTCCAAGCAGGTGAATTTTTAAGTAATGGTTGAAGGAGGTAGAAAAAATTGGGCACCTTACTGATGAAGAGTTAGAAATGCATTAATTCTAGATTTTGAGCAATTCGAATGAGCTGAATGTGTTTCAGTCAAATTTACTGAGTTTGACTGTAAAAATTTATATGGCAGATACTCGGAGTTATGGACTGATTTGAATCATACATTTAAAAAAAATATTTTTAGGAGTAATCGTGCCAATGGAGCCATCGCTCTTTCGAATGTTTGTTATACCATGAACATGTATTCGAAAATTGTTATTTTTATGCCTTACACAAGCCCTTAATTATCTATTCTATAAGAGATGGGCATAAAACAAAGATGAATTGTGTAATTTAAAATTTTATTTAATATAAATATTTACATTTGTAACATATTTTTGAATCACAGATTATGCCATAATCAAACATTTTCAAAATATATTTAAAAATATGCATGTCTTATATATAAACTAAGTGTTAAAAATTTAAATTTAAAGAGCTGGTTCAATGTATACTTTTTCGAACAAGAAATTAATCAGGAATACTTAAAACAAATTAAAAAGACTTGCATTTTGTTAAGTGTTTGTATTTATATATGGTTGATTTAACCATAGTCATTTGAAGTAACACTACCTTAGAAGTTTTCTAAAATTCTCCATTTCATATATGCTGTTTGATAATCTTCAATAAAACAAATGATTAATTTAAAGTTTACGAGGAACATGGCTGAAATACCTTCCAAAAGCGTTAAACAAAGCAACAATTTCCGTGCGTGTAAGTCGAAACATTGGATCTGCTTCAACATGGGTTTCCCATTGTCCGCGTTTTGTTGCTTGGTTAAGTTTTTCGGAATACAAGACTTTTAGAGCAGTTCCCAGTCCCTGTGTCTGGTTAGAAACATAAATTTTTAATATAAATCGAAATGGAATATTTAATATCCAAATACCTGCAATTTTCCCCATAACTTGCATTTATCGCAACCAACGCAATCCATTATCCTTGAAATATTTCTAAATTTCTCTTTATATTCCGTTTTGAATTTCGTTGCCATTCCATTAGAGAAAAGAGCGTTTTCATCAAAATGAGACTGAAATGATCTAAAATAAATACACAAAAAAATAAAATTGTTCACACTTTTTAATGACAAATATTACTGTATCACTGAAAGCAAGTCGTTGATTGCGAGCTTAACCTCTTCGTCTTCTTCAGCAATACCAGTGTAGTATTCTTCTTTTTTTAAATATGGCGCTGCTTTTGCTAATGCCCGTAGTTCAACTAAATAAATAAAGTATAGGTTACGTAACCAGTGTGGTCCTTCTCCTCTCGTACTTTCTGGACTGAACCGTCTTTTAAATTCTTTAATGTTATGACCCCATACACCGTTTATACTTAGAAAATCTTTTGATTCTGAGAGCAAATATTTTGAACATAAATGAATATTGATACTTGTATGTAAACCTGATATGAGACGATAAAAAGCACGTTGCTCCAAGCACACTTTTCCCAAATCTAATTGAAGCACATAATTTGTAAGAGAATTGGTTGCATTCCCTATACCAAAACAGTTTTCTAAATAAATTGATTTCCATATACGATGAGCGGGATCTCCTTTATACCCAGTATATCTTTCAGGATTTAACAGCAAATCTACATACTGGGATCCGTTTTGTAAATCCTCCATTATGCAAAAATCTTCTTCAGCTTCATCGTGTTCCGCCCATCTTTGAAATTCTTTGTGTGCTTGATCGCTAATGCTCGTATCTAAAAAACTGAGAGCTCTGAGGAAATCTTCGCCATCAGGACATCCGCCGAATTGTGCATTTTCGCTATACTAGAATATAAATATATAAAATTAAAAAAATTATTATTTCATATTACTAAAAGATATGAAAATTATTAAATATTTAAATGTTTAAATAAATACACAAGATAATTTCAAATCAATCGTCTAAATTCAATACAGGGCTCGGTTCGAAAAATATATTGAACCGATAATAATATAATTTTACTCAGCTAAATTAGAATTATACAAATTACAGCGAAATTTTTTTTATTTAAATGTTAAAATAAACGTTACCAAAGATACCGTCTATTCAAGAAGTAAGAGTCTGTTCCACAAATCCGCGAAGTACCAATCATTGTTGGCAACTTTAAAATTAACAAGGACAGAGTAGGTATGTTTTTCCATTGCTACCGGTATTACTTGTAAACGAAAAGACAATTGTACTGCCTATGTAGGGAACTGCAAAAAAAGGGGAGAAGACGAAAGATTCTTCAGACGTAGAAGCACGAAATTGTATTAATTGCCTGAAGGTTTCATGACCGGATATTAATTCTGCAGAGACGACATCAACAAATGTCAAAAATTCACTGATCCTATAGAGGACATTTTTTTATGTGTACTTATCGCGCGTAGTGAGTGCTCGTGTTAACAAACTGGTTTGTCCTCATGTTCCGACCGAAATATTGCACGATGTGCACTCGCTGAAGTTCGTAAACATTATGAAATTTACCGGAAACTATTGGTAACCAAATTTTTTGCATATATTAGTGTCGTATTTGTATTCTGCCCTAGAGCATGCAAGAAAACGTGCACGTATAAGTCTTATGTAATTTGGTTTTCCTCTGCCGCAGTTAGTGATTGAAGTCGTGCCTTACGTATCGACTTGACCATAGCTACGATAAAGTTACGATATTTGTCAGCTTTTTCTCAATCGTTGGTCGCCTTGGAGCAATCGGCTAGTCTCAGGAAGTTAGCTAATTCTCGTGTAAGCTTCAATTAGCGGCGACCTCATGCCTTTCTTGGCCTGGTATCGATTTCTTTCTTAAATTAGACCTTACGGTATTCTAAAGTCAACGTTATAGGTTCTGCAAAACGAATCTTGAACTGTATCATTCATGAAATGTAACATTAGTGTCCGTGGTAGTTTATAGCACCATGATCCTGTACTACGCAAGTAAGTGTTCCTCACTAATCCGCGTAACAAGAACCGATGGTCAAACTATTTTTCCCTCAAGTCCTACTGTTGAAGCCATAAAGTCTTGGATAAGGAAACAAAAAAGGTTTTTATGTAAGCAAACATATCCTCTTGTACAGTTCAGATCTTAACGTGATATGCCTTTCCTAAAGCATATTTAATCAAAATATAGGTTATGTACTAATAATAAAATTATGTATATTACAATTATGTCTGAATTTTAAAATGTAGGACATATATGCCTTTAATTCAATGCAACCATGGGCATTATGTTATTCATAATAGTTAAATAAAATAGAATAGTTAACTAGAATTAACAAACGATAATAATTCTGCTAACTCATCACAACAGGCAATAACACTCTAATTAAACTGACCTTGCATAATGAATCATTTCTTTATATTTAATAATTATGTGAATTATTATTCATGATTATATCACAAAACTTAACTCAAGCTATAGGCCACAGTCAGATTTTTTAAGAAACCATTATGGTCCTTGTTAATGAAATCCTTATTTGAAACATACTTCGAAGTAAAACTTATATAATTGTACATCGTGATAGAGGACCTGCTGGACCGAGTAATATCTAAACCAATATAGATTAGTATATGTTAATTTCTGTGGAGGCAAGGTCGCCCTCGTCCTGAGTCTTTTTCCATTAGATGGAGTAAATAATCTGCTCTCCCCTTTTGAAATACACATATGTGGACATCATCAGCACCGATACTACTGCGAGATACTTCGTTCCTGATGTTTTTTAAGAAGCATTCGTTCCGTGTTTTCGGAAGGAACATCCTAGGTCGTATATAGGGCGCTTATATCGGTAATGACAAATGGAGCATTGAGTTGAATTACAAGGTGTATGAAATTTGCGGGGATATAAATATAGTTATTGCGCTCATATGAGCTGATGATGATCACATCTTATAAGATGTCCGAACGCCAACGTTCAAGGGCCAAGACCTGTTACAAAGTACATATGTCCAATGAAGAGCATAATGACCAATGAAGTAAGAGAGCACCCCTAGATTAGAAATGTGGTGTTTGCATTGGCTTAAGCGAGTTCGGAAATTCCCTAATAATAATTTTAGAGCTCCTGCGTATTTAACGCGTAAAACGGCTGTTTTTTTTTTATTTCAATTTTTTTTTTTTTTGTGAAAATGAAAAATGTTTCTTATGACATTAAGTTAATATTTATCGCAATCTCTAAGTCTTCAGTGGCTCCAAGTTTCGGATTCAACGAAAAAAATATTATCCACGCGCTAGATGAAATTTGGAATTGTCAGATGAGAATTCGAGCTACTTCTACAAGTCTGTGGTAGAAAAACAGGGTTTAAAGAAAAGCGAATATCAAAGAGTCCTACCTTTATGATGCTTTATCCTAACGGGGCAGTTTCTCAACATAAAGTTCTAACAGCCATTCATTGACATCACCGTTTGGACAATAAAGCCAACGGTTTCAACTTGGTTATTCACAGATTTAAGTCTGTGGCCGTAAAAATACTTATGGAAATGCTTAATGTCCCTCAAACAAGATAGTTAAGCTCTAAGGGTGACAGAACAATTTCGTCTACAATCCTGATAACCATATCTCGTATTATCTTTATTTCACGTCTTGGGTATTCCTTAAAAATTTCTCCTCTTTGAGTAGTTAGTCATAATTTATCCGTTACTGTATTCATTACTTCGATGGATATAATCTTTGGCACCATGATCAGGTGAATTAGTTATTGTATTTTCTTTCGTTTGCTACCATAGAGAGTTTCGTGCTTATACTTTCTTTCTGTTTAAATGGATATTCTTAAAAGTCTTAACATTTTGTGAAACGGCAACATCGCAGTTGTCGTAAATTAACTCTTTGGAAAGCTCAAGACTACATTCTTATTTTGGTAGTACGTATACCACAAACAAAGGAAGCATAAGTATACTTTATACGATTCAGTGCTTCAATTTCGTGTATTTCATATGTTCCATTGCGTCAAATATCGATTTATAATTTCAATTTGAACCAATTGTTATGAAGAACTTTAACAGGGCTTGAGTACCAGTTATACAAAAGTAAAGTGAAATGTTTCGTAATAAATATAATACCTTCACCCTGAAGGTAGAGCTTTTATACAAATAAAATTAAGTACCAGTTATGGATAAGTAAAGTGAAGTATGTAGCTCTTCTTGAGCTTTTATATGCAAAAGTAAAGTGAGGCCGAAAATATGTATAATTTTCAATTTTTTACTTAACTTCTATTTCAGAGCTCCTGAACAGATGACAAAGGGACAGCTGTGCATCCGTATGTTGGCATGAGTATTTGCAAAGTTTGGTACTATTTTTGAGTTTAGTGTTTGATTTGGTTTTAATTATTATTTAGAGTTGTATTTATTAGATTTCTTGATTTTGTTTTTTGGAAATTGTATTAAAATATATGGCTTTGTATTATTGTATTATGTTCTTATTACAAGTGAATGTATTATTTTATATTTATAACTGAATGTATATATTTATTTTTATATTAAAGAATGAAATGACCACTATCTTCTTCTATTATTTCTATCTTTTGAATAATTGAAATTATCTACTTCTACTTCTCTACACGTACGATTCTCCCACACAAATCTATCACTTCACTTAAAATATTAAAAACACGTAAATGCGAATGGTTAGACATAGGTTGTTGTATACAATTTATGTTGTGTAAAATAAACTCATATGTACTGCTAAGTGACAAAAGAAGGTTGAATTACTTTACTTAATTTAGGTACCATTACCGCTAATTAAGAAATTAATTATGGAAAGTAGTAGAATATGACAATGAAACCACGCGGTACGACTGGCCGGGCAATTTTTTATACCATTTATAGAGTACGATTAATCCTTAGCCTCAAAATAGGCTTCAATTTGGGCGATTACTTCTTCACCAGTATTTAATGTCTTTTCACCAAACATTCTTTGGAAGTC
Organism: Cirrula hians; assembly: GCA_001015075.1. Classification (NCBI taxonomy): domain Eukaryota; kingdom Metazoa; phylum Arthropoda; class Insecta; order Diptera; family Ephydridae; genus Cirrula; species Cirrula hians. Next base: position 13,845 of record JXOS01049352.1, read on the forward strand.
TAAGTAAACCTAAAAAGTGGCTGGGAGCCAGATCTGGAGATTAAGGCGGATGCGGTAGCAATTCGAAGCTCAATTCATTAATTTATGTATCTTTTTCATTAATTTGTGGCACTGTGGATTATCCTATTGAAACAGAACCGTACTTTTCTCAAACGCTCCAATAATGCTTTATAATAGTCCCGGTTTATGGATTTTACCTTTTCAAGGTAATCGATGAGTATAACACCCTGTGCAGTCCAAAATACTGATACCATCGCGGTTCCAGCCGACTGCTGTGTCTTTGCATGCTTTGGAGTTGTTTCACCACTTACAGTCCACGCAGATGGCGATTGTTTTGATTCTGGTGTGAAATGACGCATAAGTTTTTCCTGGTTGAAAAGCTTCAAATACTGTTCAGAATCAGTTCCTTGTTATTTTTGGTCCATGGTCAAGTCACGCGGCACAGGGCTTTCGCAATATTCATACAAGATATGTCCAACATATTCCATTGATATCTTTACAGTCTCAGCAGTCTCGAGAAACTTCACTTTGCTTTCTTCCTCATCGGTAACAGCCTATTTCGGGCGTCCGTATGATGTTTATCAAGCCATGCCTTGGTATCATGAGTTTTTTTTTCGTAAGAAACAAATGCTTTATTAAGACAGCAAATTAATTTTTGTCAATTTCTCCAACCTAACAAGAATTGATTCAATGAAAATGTGTGTTTGCCCATCTGTTCACATCTCATAATTGACATGAATAGTTAAAAATCAAAGTTGACAAATCACAGTGTGATGAAAGGTTAATTGACTCTGTATGACATGTAAATCGGTAGACTATAAATTTTACGTGTACAAATGGGTTTGGATTTGCGACCTGTGCCCTTAATCATCAGGACATGCGCACGAGCTTTTTGACGTGCCAGCTATTTCTAAACTAGTAATGATCTATATCGTCTTGTTGGTATGATTAAAACTTCAACCTTCCATTTATTTATTTGTTGAGTATTGCATGTTAATAAACAGATATACAGCGATAACACTTTACGCTCGGTTAAATCCCTCAGAGCGGGCATTACGTAGTATTTGTTCCCATTGTGATTTGCATATTACCAAAATTAAAAATAAGTCCAGCGTATTCAGCTCTTTCTCTTGAAGATCAACTCCGTTAAATACTCCGTATAATACCAAATTATGTTTTTGCTTTTGAAACGAATTACGCTCTACTTACTTTTTCAACGACTTCAATTAAAAATGTCTTTTAACACGCTGTATTCAAAGCTATTCTAACGTTCCCTTCCCCAGTGTGAATACGAATGACTCTCCGTGCCGTACATTGTGTACATAATTGTTTTATCATAATGCGTTAATACTTATTTTTGTATGGTGTTTGTATATATGTTTATGGTATTATGCACAATTGGTTACTATTAAAATGAGCTGTTACCGCTGATTCCTCTAAATTATATTACACACAACCGAAATTATGTAATTAAAAAAGTTTTTATCAATAGTTTCGATAATAAAACTAAAAAAAATGGCAAAAATTGTTACAGATTTAACCAAATCAACAATCTAATGAAACTAATTGACGAGTTAAAGGATTTATGTTCGAACATTTTACACTTATATGTTTCTGATGAGTTATAAGCCTAGAAATTCTTAAACGTGTTCCAGTGTTCACTACATACACTGCAAAGAATCCATTGTGTCACCAACCATAAAATACTATTATTAAGCCATATTGTTCTGATATCCATAATACGAAACATAATAACATGCTGCGTAGACATGTAGTAGTATTAGTAGGATATTTAATATTTATATTATTTTTTAATTCATTTACAAATCGATTCCTATTACATGGACAAACAATTGAAGTAATTTGAACAATTATTCCTGCTATTATTCTTTTATTTATTGCATTTCCTTCTCTTCGATTATTATACCTTCTTGTAGTATTATTTAATATAGCGCCTAACCAACCACGACGAACAGAAAAAACAAAAACAAACCTTTCACATTTTCAGAACATGTATAGTTAATTTTATATCACGCTCTTCGCACAAGAATTATTAACAAAGGAAATGCCATCATAAATCAGAGAAATGTGCTTCTATGACCGCAAAATACAAGGAAGTCTAGTATGTGTAACCATTGCAGAATTAATTCAACAGGGTAAAGAACATAAAGTGACGGTTCAAGATCTATCTTATTCACAATTTTGGAAAAATTTAAGTTTCTACCATTAGTTCATCGATATGTTAACAATCTACGACTACGGGAAAATAATTCAGTTTTCAAATACTAATCATGTTATGTCATGTAATCACTACAGTCGGTATCGTCGTAGAAAGACCAATATATACATATGGCTGTACCGGCACTATGCTTTTGGTTATACACGTTTTTGCTTTCTTAGACTGGGTGCGATTACTCAACTGCTTATTGGATGTTTACGTTTGATTGAAGCATTGACGAAACTTTGCACGTTTAGTCAAAATATTGTGTGTGTAGGACCGAAGATGCGTTCCCCTTTCCACACTGGAATTGAAGCCACCAACTACGGTTCACTGTCAATACAGTAGTAAATTTTCGCAATATACGGATTGTGGAGTTGAAAACTATTTATGATGCACAAATTTGTGCAATGTTGTTAATGTTGTGTTATTTGTCTCAGCCGACAACAGTTATTTGACTTTGTTTATTTCTTGCATGAATAAATAAATTAATGAATTTTAAATTTTGAAGATTATTTAAATGATTTATTCATTGCTATATAATGTTTTATTTGCTATCTTAATTATTCTAGTGTGTATAATCGTTGAGTGCGCAGGTTGAACCACAGCTTCAGATAAAAGGCTTCTGATGATAGTTTGTCTGGCTTCTACCAAACCATAAATAAATAGTTTTTGTTATTCGGAACTTACAATTGCGAAGGTTAAAGGCAATTATTCAATTAGCAAATATTGTTGATTTATTTAAAAAATAAAAGCCATAAAGCAATAAAACCGGTAACATTGGGCAACTAACAATTATTATCAACCATCCTGATGCACAATCACGTACGTAATATCAACAAACACAAAAAAAATGCCCATCCATTAGTCATTAAATTCAGAAAGGCACTGGTATTTACTCATTTAACTTAAATCGGAGATATCCAAAATTACATACTAATTCCGCACATATCGTAGAATAATATCACAAAACCGTGGAAATGTTAAAATAACAAATTTAAGTAGCATGCGTTAAATACCTGTCATATAAGTGAAATTCCGTTATTATAGCAATTACCCAGAAATGGTTGCGTACCAGATTTCAGTAGCATGCAATGCAGCACCTGGCTTTTTTTTTTACTGATTTCCGTGAAACCAGGAGGAAACGTTCTATAGGAGTTACCCGTAATTATTGATCACTTTAACTCAAATTTTACAATGTCATGGCTATGACCCAAACCTGCTTCTATAGCAAATTTCTGCGCAATGCAATGAAGCATGTAGATTTTTATTGATTTCCGTGAAATCGGGAGAAAACATTCTATGCGAGCTAACTGAAATTATTGACTGATTTTAAAATGTCGTGACCATGATCCGAAAATGTTGCTTTGTTGTATTTGTGTTGTACGTGTGTGCCGTCATAATTTTTTATTGCGTACAGAAATTTGGTTTATAATTGGTGTTCTTTAGCTGTGCGAAAGAAAAAAAAAAAAAAACAAAAGGAGAGAAAACCAACAAAATTTTAAAGTTTTCTTCAAATTTATTTAGCTTATAACATTATTAATAANCAACAAAATTTTAAAGTTTTCTTCAAATTTATTTAGCTTATAACATTATTAATAAATATTAGAACATCTTTATTTGTCGGGGTAAGTGGCAATTAAACAAAGTTTTTCTATTATTACATTTCTAGCATCGAAATAAGTGCTCTTAGAAGCTGTGGTACTCGCTGAAATACAATACATCACGCAACTGTGCGAAGCAAAAAATGCATACTGTCCTTGCAATCAGTTATTACATATTCTCTTTCAGTGGGTGATAATTGTGTCAATTTCTTTGCTGGTGGAAAGAAAAATTAGGCAGTATTGTGGTATTTTGTTAAATTTGGAAGTACTATTGATAAAATTTCACTTGGACAAGCAAATTTAAATGATTTATGATATATGCTTTGGGACAGACAGGTTTTCTTTAATTTGTTTATAATTGGAGTAATCAGGTACATAGTTGGACGTTTGTTGGATTCAATCTTTTTGAAACGTTTTCAAAAACTTCTAACACATGGACAAAAGAACTTAAATCAGCTAGTGATCAGTTTCTGAAAATGTCCTTTAAACAAGTTGCCAGTCTTCAACAACGATAAATTTGTGGTCAAGTATTAACAGTTTTTGGTAGTTGGATCGATGGATGGGAAGTCAAGGGCTCACAAATTTCAATACACAAAAATCTATGCGAAAACTGAAGTTTTATTGTAATCAATGTTTAATTTAGTTTTTATGCAGTCACGTTTAGGTGATTATCAATCTTCCCTCATTCCAGCCTTATTTTAATAAGTAAACGTATTCATTATTTCTATTCAATTTTTCAATTCGACTTGCCTGATTTTACTTACTTCACAAGCTTACTACAAGTATTGACGATTTCCTCCAATTCAGATAAAGTATTGAAAGCCTTTTCAATAGCGTTGGTGATTGACGCAAAACATTATTATATAATATTATTTTATATCGTTGCTGAATTGGATGTAATCGACTGATTATTACTGACTGAAATGTTTGTATAGCTTTCTAAAAAATTTTTTATGTAACAAAGTATCTTAATCATCAGCGCATTAAAAATAAAATTACGTGTTCAATAGAAGTAAATCTGACGTTTGCGCACTTTAAGAAGACTTTTGGTTTGTACTTAAAAAATGGTATGTAATAATTCAAGTAACTCGAAGTATTCGGATGTCTTCACTTAACCCAAATTATTTGTGTAACACAGACAATAATTCATTCTCATCCGTACTATTGACTGACAAATGCTGTGATACTGTGATACGAAACTCACATGAAAGAAATCGAAAAAAAGGAAAAAGAAAAAAAAGGACCATTAGTTGCTATACGGGCTTTCGCACAAGGGTATTCCTTTTTTAAGGAGAAACCCATTTGTGCTACAGTTGTACTATTTTCTGAGCGGGATACTCATCGAAGAAAACACGAGTCTTATATCGCATTACCAGACTCATAAAAAGAAGAGGATTTTATCATAGGAGAATCCGTTAACATGGAACACTTCAAGTTTGATCTAGTGTAGGACTTTGTTTACTTAGGATCGAGCTTGAACACCCACAACAATACCAGTCTTGAAATCAAACATAAGATATGTTATCATAATGAAATATGAAATAATGTTACTATAAAGCAATATGAATAATTAACCAGCATTGGGAAAGAGACACCGATCATAAAATATTTCTACACGAAATGCTTCAAATTACGTTTTTCAAGGCATTATGCCATCATACCATAAAATTGTACGATATGCTGTTTTAAAGAAAAAATGAATGAAAATGTGATTCAGAAATAATATTAATATTTAAATGATCCACATAAAAAATAAAAACGAAACATTGCAAAAACCGAAATACGCTCAGTCTTTAGCTAATGGGTATGAACATTTTTTTTTTTTTTTAATGGTTTTGAAATGAAAAAAAGAAATATAATGAAAAAGAAAAAAAACCAAATACAAAAGGCTATTTTTGGGCCTCAAATTTTCACGAATCATTTCGCTTAAATCTCTGTTTTCCGACTTTTTCATTGATATATGTGGCTTATTTTGCTTAATACCATAATTTCCGACAATAAAGGGGTACTGTAATTATCTCTCAATTAGTTCAATCATGCTAATTTTAATCATGTTTAGGAGCAGTAAATAATGAAATTTCGGCGAATTTTACTTTGTCTAATTCTGCGTTACGAAGTTTTGACCAAAAGCCATATTCAGTTTGCCTTTTGCATTGGCGAAGTGGATAAATAAAAAAATAATGGAAAAATTCAGAAAATATCACCCAGACTTTCAAGAAATTAACATATACAAGATCATCGCAAACTTATGTCAACTGTAAGCAGGACAAACAGACGTTGTGCATTGGTATATAGCACCCTACATGAAAAATGATTTACCCTCTATTCACAACAAATAGAACACAAAAAATGTAAGTGGAGTAGAAGCTAACATAGAATAACTGAACGTTAACACTTTGTCATATTAAAAGAAAGATCAACCACCCGACACAAGCCAAATCAGTGGACATGGATACCCGAATCTAAACGTGGCGAATATGACACCAATTTGCGTCGTAAATATAAAATCGTGTAAAATCGAAATAACGAAATGTTTGCGGCAATGCTCACCCATGCTTTTAAAACACTACGAAGATCATAATCGGCGAAAGAAATCATGCAAATACAGCAAATGGATGTAGTTACTGCATACCAAATTCCGCAGAATGAGCGAGTCCAGCACTATTGCAACATCCATTCATCATAACCAAAGCTAAGTAACAGCATGTCGCCTAGTAGTGAAAATGATAAAAAATATAACGCAAACGTACCCTATTTAAAAGAAATTAGGGGCTTACTATTAAAAAATCATGGGTTCCGATATCTGCTGCACCACAAATGTACGTTGCCGTTTTAGGATAAATACAGGAAAACGTCACTGGGAAACGAAACATTCAAAAGAATACTCAGGTATCTCAAAGATGCAGTTACGAAAATTTAAGTCTATACCAAATGAATGGCACAATTCCGGATTTGGTAATGCCATTTGGCTGGTGATTTGGACGACACCAAGAAGTATAACTCGAATACGTGAGCTCAACGAAAATGCTTACATTTTAAGCAAAGCGACAGAAGTTCTAATAAATTTAAATATTTCCCGAATATTTTCGATATAAAGTGAGGTTTTATATCTTAAAATTATCTAATCGAATTAAAATTTTCTCTATTAAAGTGTTCTAATGCTAACA
>JXOS01049406.1:0-23157 GCA_001015075.1 Cirrula hians
ATCAGAGGTAGCTCCAGTACACCTATATGGTACCAAATTAATGCAGAATTACCTACAGTTAAAATATAAATTTTAAAACTTTTAGTATTCAGTGTACATAAATATGGTCAATTTGTGTACTCAAAATGGACATCATTGGATGGAAATCATAGGTACCTCCAGCAAAACGACAGATGCGCTTCATAACCATCGGCTGATAGAAAATAAATTTGAAGTAGTATTAATAATTGCACAATACGAGAAAGCAAAAAATGGTACATGAATCGAAGATATCGGTAAGTCAACGGCTTTCTCGATACATGAAAATGGTTTCGTGTATCTTAGAACTAATGAATTTGCACTGTTCAGATGCTACTTAACGCCCAACGAAGAACTTGAAGCTTTTCAAGAGCAACTGCACAAGGAAAGTGTATCTTGTAATAGGAGAGTTTATCAATTATTACGTTCACGAATGGGGATCAAGTCAAACAAACACTTGTTTGGACTGGATGGTTTCAGCCATGGCAGCTAGACTAGGACTAGTTATCATGATCACCGGCAACATCATTATATTTAGAAGATTTGTGGATCGTAGAAAAACTTGTCATAGACGTATTTCAACATAAAATTGGAAAATGGCATGATACTAATACATATTTTTTATGGACTAGGAACAAGCCAAAGGAAAATGCCATTTATCAAAGCAACATGCAACGGAGCGATACCTACTCTCTGGAGGACGCACCGCAACGCGCGCTGTATACTGGTTGAATAATGAAACATGCGATTTGACGTGTAAATTCCACGGATGTCGAAGGAAGTACACATAGCCAGAAAAAGGCATACGGCAATGGTAGAAACTAAGAAATACGGAGAGGGTAAAAACCAACTTAAAATTGTCATATTCCGCAGCAAGAAAAATAGGGGGCACAGTTGAGACTAGACCTTAACAAACAACCCATGTGGTCTGGCGTACAATATTGTCATGCGGAAACTTACACATTTTTCGTTCCAAATCTGAAAGAGAATGTAATAGAAAACATTCTCAATACACTGTCGTGACTCAAATGTTAGTACAAAGTTGTACCCCGACATCAAATGGGGACGACTCAGATCTCTTCACCATAGATAAACTGACAACTCTGGCGAGGGCTCAAAAAAGCAAAAAGGCACATGGTCCTGACTAAACAATTGCTGAAGAGAAGCCGCAGATGCTTCTCCTGCCTAAAAGACGTTTTATTTTTCCAAGTTTGGAAGAGACAGACTCTTTCTCAAAACGGAAAATGAACATCGCCCCTTCTGCATACTAGACACTGAGGGAAATGGGTAAAGGACAAGCCTTTATGCACGACATATGAAAGGTTTTGCAAAATGCAATCGCCCAAAAATATAGAGGCTATAGCTACGCGGTTCAAAGAACCAGCATCCATTATGAGGATGATCAGATGCTCAACAATCGAAACATTTTGAACGACAACGTTGGAAGAACTCACGAAAGAAAAATCGGGCGCAGCAGCTCAAGGCTTAATCTTAGATGTACAGCTCTGCTATATCTGCAATGATGACACCCCCACGGAAATGCCAAGCAATACGTACCTCGGACAACGTTGAAACGAAATCGTTTCACAATGAAAACAAAACCAAGTTATGCTTACGACGAAGACACGACTTGACTCGCATGGCCTCAAGCTAGCCACAAAACAACCGAACTCCTGATAATGACCAGAAAACATAGCTCTCTAGAGGTGGAAATGCTTTTTTAACAGATACAATAAAAACAAGCAAATGGCTGTAATACTAGGGATTAAGGCTGGATTCCAGGATATCTTTCAGAAACCAACTCGCATACCTTACCGTGTAAGCACCAGGAGTTCTCATCATTAGCGGAACTATTCCACTGAACCTTCTACCCGATGGTCGTTACCCGCTTTGTAAAAAAAGAAAACGGACTAGAACAACTGATCGACACACAGTGACGTCAAGACGAAGGTGGAAAAATGAAACTTGAAGCAGATAGACGGTAAGGCTAATCATCGATCTGGATTAATGGGTAAGTAGAAAATAAGACGACGAAGATCACAACTTCTTCAGGTGAAGCAGATGAACACAAAGTGTTGGACGAAGCCATCGCCGAAATATCAGCGGAAAAAATTGTGAAACTGGTGCTGAAAGTCGAAAAATCATGGACACACATAACCACAATCTTGGAAAAGGTTCAACGTGACCAAGAAAGTGACAGCGACAGAGTCTCTAGAACGGCGAGCATGGACGGAGGCTTAAAAAAAAGGGTTAACTAATAAAGAGAAGCACCTCTTTTCGAAGCCATGTTAACGTAGTTCCAAATAGACGTGATGGTTATTTCTAGAAAAGCAGTTTTTTTTGGAACCACCATATACCCTGCAACGATGCCAGGAGAAGTGCGAAGGCGTTTTATCTTACCTTACGCTAAAATTTGTATAATTAATATTTTTTTTATTTTTATATTTCTGGTTAAAAATTCTTCAAATTTAAATTTAAACAAGTAGAATGTATTTGTTCATTTGCAATCAAAATTAAACTGCAGTAAATCAATTGATTCATTGTGTTCACAAACCCAAATTTGAGTGGGTTTAAATCAACCGATTCATGCGTTGTTTATAATACAAATCCTGTGGCGCAAGCGCTCATTGGTTTGCATAATCACTAATGATACCTACGTCACCTAACAACAAATCTTGGACTAGGCGGTGAAGTCAAAACGGTATAAGGCAGAATCTGTATCGTTATATCAATAAAACCGTTAGTTGTCGTTTGATAAAAAAACACATTCCACGAATGAGTATTTAGGGTTGAAACCAGAGAAGTGTCCATCAGCCCAATCGATCGATTAAATACGGTGCAAGCCACAACAAATCAAACTTTAATTCATGGATTTTAGCCAATATCAAAATGTCAACTAAAAGATGATTTTTATGTTCTGAAAACCGGGTTCATTTTTAACGCATTTTTTTCTACAGCTGATCTAAAATGCTACATAATATTCAGAATTTATTGTCCTAAGGGATTGCAAGTAATCCTAAAGTAAATTTCGTTTCTTATGGCATTTTGTACCTTTTTAAATGAATGCGACTCATTGTGTACACTGCTTTCTGAAACCCAACACTTTCGTCAAAGTCATAGCCTATACCACTCGGCAACGGCACTTGCATAAAATTATGTTCTGATGTCTCGATGCTCATATATGATCTATACATAAACATCCACTACTTATCTACATAAAAAATACGAACCGTCCAACAGAGCAGAATAACGTTCAAACAATTTGGTTTCCCAGGACGGTTCACACGGTTGTTGTATCAATATTTTTCGAAAATTTGCCTCATTTGTCAAAAACTGCAGACTATCAGTACTTTTTTGAAAATAATGTAAGAAATATGAATTAAAAAATATATAATTAAGTTCTGCCGTAATTTCTTTCAATTTGTAATTTATTTTATTTTTTAGTTAACAAATTTATCAATTTGCTTTGCCAAAAATTTTAATATTGCAGAGTAATATTTTTCAGCTAAATTGAAATTAAAAAATTATTAAATAACAAATATTTAACTTTAACTATATATATTATATATAATATAATATTGAGAATACTATTTGTTCTTCGTTACAGGTAAAATTATAGTTATCATAGTTGTGTTTAAATCAGGTTATTGATATATTTTTGCAATCATTAGAAGCCAACAGTTTTGCTACTGCCGTAAGCTTATACACAGTTTGTTTTTTTTATGTCTGCTTTGCTTGGCATTATAAGGAGGATTGCTTTTTATCAGAGACGTGGCTGTGCTTTGCGCATGCGTGTCTATTTGAGTTATTGTCGATTGTTGGTCCTTTTTCAACGAGGATTAAAATTCAAACGCAATATTATATTATCGTTATTCCACGGAAACAAGAAACTAGTCTAAATCTTATACATGCAATTTGCTATGCCCATACTTTTCAAACTGTTTATGTGTGAGGCTTCCATTACTTCAACCACTGTTGCTGGCAAATTGTTAAACTCCCATAGAAAATTTAAAAATAATTGCAATGATATTGCAACAACAACGAAAATGTCGATCGTAACGACCCCTAGCTTAAAGTTGATCTAAATATATAATTCTCTTAACGCATATTGTATAGGGTGGAATCAACATCCTAGAAAGCTGGTACACTTTAACTGTTCTGCAGTGTAAAAAATGTTGCGAGATTGTCGCTTTTGGGAAGATAACCACAAAAACAGATATTCGAAAATAGTTCGAAGAACCAGCAGAGAAAAGTTAGAGGTTCCAAGCCGTCCAAGTGCGTCAATTGCAAAAGATGTCATAAATCATCTAGCAATGAAAGCATAATCTACAAATAAGTTGAATAGCATGACCTCCTAGTAGTGAACTCAACACACAAAATAAACAAACTCAACAAACTACTCAAACCAAATCATCTTTATTCCTAGAAATGTCCACTTGTATGTGTAAATTATAACACTTTGAAAACATAAAAGAAATTAAAGTAATACTGTATAAAAAACGTTGATAAATCCATGATAAATCTATCTTGGAAGTGTGTGGAAAACTGCATAAGTACCACTAACTAGATTAAGCCAATAAGAGTATAATAATAATCTCATTTAATATACGCTCATACATTGAGTATTCTCAATTGACAGCGGTAAATTTGGGAAGACTGAAGAGGAGTAAAAGTAAATAGCGTTTCGTTTATGGGTTTGTGCAAAGTATGTATGTATATAAATAATCATTTCTGACTACATATTTCTTCGAGACATATTCATAGACGAAAAATAAGGCTAAATACCGCTGTGCGTCTGTCGGTGAGCACGATAACTAGAGTAATTTCTGGGTAAGAGCAATGAAATTGGGTTTGTGAACACATTTTATTAAAAAAAAAAAATATATCAGGCCACATCGCTCTATAAGTTCGGGCACCTCCTGTGGGTTCTTTTTTTGTATTAAACGAGAATCAGCCTTTCATTGTATGCTAAAATTGGTTCGGAAGCATTTTTGTCATATCCACGATGTTGTAAAATTTCAGCAAAATCAGTCAATGACAGGTGGCTCCCATAGAACGATTATTCCCGACTTTACGCAAATCCATAAAAAGCTAGATGCTGCATTCGATGGTATTGAAATTTGGTATAGAACCAGGATGGGGTCATTGCATGACGTTGTAAAATCATTTATTTCTGGTACCTCCCACAATACGTTTACTCCCGATATCATGGAAGTAAGCGTTAGAACCAAGAATTTTTCGGTTATTGCCATAATATGCTATAATTTCAGCAAACTCGGTCGATAACTTGGGCTACCTTTCATAGAGTATTTACCCCACGGAAGTTAGCTTAAATGCCAGGTATTTCATCGCCTGCTACTGAAATTTTTTACTTAATCGTTTTTCTGTTCTTGTCATACTATACTACAATATGAAGGAAATCAGTCTATAATTGTAGATACATCATGTTCTAAAATAATGAAATCTCAAAACAGAAAGGCAGTAAACCCATAAAGTACGTGAATTTGCCAAAACTCTATAGAATACATTTGTTGAGGATACATTAATAAAATTTTAAGTATAGAGTTCCACCCATTGGTAGAAGTTGCCACCATATGGACCGGGATGAGAATACAGTTCGGGAGAATGGCACTCAGTTAAAAATTCATTCGAAGTTAAGATTAAGCAAGGTGCGTACACTCCCGAGCACAAACTAGATATTTTATTCGAATTAATTAAGATTAAGCTTAAGGAGAGTAACGATATGTACATAGATAGTTTAAAGACTAAAGGCGATGTCGTGGGTGCATATCGAACCCACTTCAATTTTTACTGCCGAAGCAAAACCAATAACACCCTACAGTTCGTTAAATCGTGTCAGCAAAAAATTCTTGATGATATCGGACACTAGAAGCTATGCAGTTTTCAAAATGGGCGACATAATTATGAAACCCAATATAAACGAAAAGAATACACATCCTCTGGGTACTTTGTCACACGGATATAAAGCGTAATAAAGAAACCAATCGTATTGCATTGGCAATAGATTAGTTAATATTTTGATTTGATCACCAGTTTATCCCATTAGATCCATTAATAAAGTGTCGAAATCGAAAACCGACAATGAAAAAATTGCTTGAAAGCCACCTTGCTGAACTATGATTCAACGATATAGTGTCACAATTTCGTCCGGTTTATTTGTGTGAAATTTTATGGTTGCCATAAACACAAGAATTACACTGTTCTATGCACTAATTTTTAATTTGTTTTTATAGAATAAAAATTTTTATAATTGAAAATTCTGGATTATTTATACGATTATAATCAGAGAATTTAAATTTTGTGTAAATTGGTTTTGCGAAATAATGTACATACCAAAAACAATTAAATGCATAATGGCAACCACAGAGTGGGGAACTGTGGTATATAAGTTCAATTAAAATCAACTCGCACACACCGGTTACGGCACAAAATGAATTTCTCTTCTGCGCTTTGTTAAAATGTTTCGATAAAATGTTTATATAAAAAAGTCTAAATGAATGCAACACTCGATCCTTACGGGTTCCTTACTTACTCGCTGCGTATCATTACGTTAATAAATCAATCAATTACTTATACAATAATTTTTGTCTATATCAATAAATATATTTTAATATTATGTCATGCAATACAAAAAACTGGGGCATTCGCTATTTGCGATCTCACTTAAATATCACAAGCAGTAAAAACGGGACTATTCGATTATAATTTAGGTGAGTTGTAATCTATGATAATTTATGCCAATTTTGGTTTGATTGTAATAAAATCAAGTCGATTTAAATGAATTATTATTGTGATAATTTCGATTTAAACACTTCCCCTTAACTATGCTGTCAACTTCGAACGCAGACTATATCAAGATTACAGTCCATTCGAATTCAAATTTAGTTCGATAGTTTCCACCCAATTATGCTGAATTGAACAACAATACTCTTTCTTTCCTTTAACAGACAAAATAATTACAAAGCATATACACGTGTAATAGATACATATATAATATTAAAAATATAAATACATATGTATATCCAAATTAATACATAATTGCATACATTGGTTAAGTTATGTATAGAAATTTTCATTTATTAACATTTTATAATCTTATAAAGCTTTTCCATGATTTAGGAACGAACAAACGAAGGTCGTTTGGATGAGAAGAAAAAGATTTCTTGTATTTTATTGCTAATTCATGAAATCATTTGAAAATGAATTGAAGTAATAAAATAATAATTTGATATAATCTTTGCTCTTGTTTGATTTTAACATCCAAAAATGTTTAATTACGTTGTTAAGGTTTTTTTAGCTAGTCAGTCTAGTGTGTTTCATATGATATTATGTAAGATATATATATTTTTTCCGTGAGCACGATTACTTGAGTAATTTTTGAGCTAGAATAATTGGAGTACCTCAAATGGAACGTTTACTCCAGATTTCACTGAAATCAGTAAAAAGGCTGGGCGTTTCATCGCATTGTACTGAAACTCGGTATGGAACAATTTTCCGATTGAAATCAAATAAATCATACCGACGTTTAACTCGAGATTTGACTTTAGTGACTCAACTCTCCGGAAGTTACTGATATTTGGTAGTACTGGAAAATGTCGATGATTCTTTAAAATGAATGACTTATGATGAATATAACATGTTTTCTGTTTGAACCGACTATTACGGCTTTCTTGCTATTATATAATGCTGTTTCGCTTGTACAATGTCAGCGTCTTCAGGGATATATTTTATATTTAAAATTAATTATATATAAAATTAAACTGTACGTGGTTATGTTTACATAAACATAGTAATAGTAAGTTTTATTCGCCAAAACTATAAGACAATACTTAAGTATACAGCCATTTACATGCGAATAGATGATTTTAAGATGATGTGCAATCGGTTGGTTTTGCTTGTTTTTATTTATTAGCTTAGCCCGGATCCTGTACTAAATATACAACCAGGGTCGCATTTTGACATAGTGAATTACATATATGTCACAAAGTTTCTTACACTGCCCAATGAGATGCCTCTGTCTACTACTAAATCTCTTTTAGTGATTTGATAATTTTCCAATTCGATATCCTGCATTATTTTTTACTATATCTGGTATTATTCCTTTTTTTGAACGTACTTGACGTGGGTCGTCTTAGAGGATTGTACAACTTGTAGGCAATCCATCATAGAAAGTGTCCTTATTTGGAAATACGTTTATAAATTTCCTTTACTCTTAAATCTTCCAAAAGTAACATTTCAATAACAATTCAATTCACTAAAAGAATACTGTTATACTTCGATACCTAATAGCTTGTTAAAAATGAATGCATTGACAGATTGAAATGATGTTAGGTCATATAATATGCAATTGACAAACTGCACAGCCTTGAGCGTAATGGCATTGCAGGAATGACAAAAAAGAGTTTTCCAACAGGTTATTATGGTCAAATAAATAAACAATTAATTAAAAGAAAAATTATCGTACATGCTATCCAGCCAGCTCCTTTCATGTAGTGAGATAATATATCTTTTAGTCAAGCCCCTAAATCATTCAAACTTCTGGAGTCAATGCATTTAACGATTATTTGTTCTTCCGCTTATTACGGACAGATAGACAAAGAGGTGAACAAACATAGATTGAGCAATTGGAGTGATGCTGCGGTATATTTTTGTAGATACCTGATCACTCGAACGTATGCATGAGAAAAAGCAATTGTTATTGTACTATTTGTTATTATAATTACATCAATATTACATTATAATTATATTATTATTATTTTTGTTATTAAACTTCTATTACAACAATTTCTTAAAACTGACAAATTGTGTTTTTTTAGCTTCTATAATTGTCTTTTTAATTGGCCGAAAGGGCTTAATATATTTGGTCACTTTGCCATTTTTAAATTTTCTCGAAAGTTTCTGGATCTTTTGAATACAAAGACGGAATGCAGTGAATGGAGAAAATTTTAATATTACTTAAAAAAAGGGACTCCCACCGTGTTATTTTATACATATATTTTTATTTGCTGAATGCAAAAAGAGCTGGGTGGACTAACATCAATTGAATTTTTTTGCATACATCATAAGATCATAGCGATGCCATCACAACAATCTTGTTAAGTACATATCGTATCAGATCGACTGTATTGGCGCAGGCAAGCAGACACGTTTAATATTTTTAATCATCTCATTCGAGTACACTAGAAAGAGGATAGGTCCAAGCTTTGACCCTTGAGGTATCACATATTTTTTCAAACTTGACTCAACAATCGCCAATTTGTACTTTAAATATTCAATTTTGCGTTTATGAGGCGAGTTTTTGTTGTGAAAATAAAACAATCATTTTTGTCACAGCATTGCCTTTGTCATTGTCTGCTGAACCGATCTCATTTTGGATTTGAAGTAAATGGCTGTCCGGATTAAATACCACTATATCTGAAATGTTGAAGCCATTTTGTTTTTATTGTATCTCACAGAGAATGAACCATATGGCTCGTCAACCATTCGACATCACTGTTCTAATAATGAGAACACTTTTCAATTAAAGAAAAAAATAATATCATGCTTTCCCCATATCATCATTTTCTTCTAGAAAGTTTGACATATTTAACACGATGAGAATTATAATGATGTTTGTTTAATCATTTAAGGCATACTAAATGTGTTGGACAGATGCCATGAAAGCTCGTTCGCAGTAAGCGTTCTCCATCGAGACATTTGTGTCTTGCCGCTTTTTTCATATACGACCGGACCGCTCTGCCCATAATAAATCTAGGCATTTGACTTTTATTCAAAAATCTTGTAATCCGTTAAACGCTTTGTTTAAGTCCATAAACAGGCCGGTGTATTTTTCGAGCTACGTTTGTGAAATAAGGTGTCAGGTATTTAGCTGGCTCTGATTCTGCCATTAGTTGCGATGTCATTTTTTGTTTTCTTTCATCCTCTTGCATTTTGCTTTATTGATGCTTGTTGACAATGTTCCGACTATTTCATTAAAAATTTCCATATTTTTTTAGGTTCATTCTAAGCTATAAAGATTTATATTCAAAAGACTTATTTTTATCCCATTTGACCATATTACTAACTTGGTTTCGACTTATGCTTGAGAACCATAGACTTTGTTTTCCCAGAGCCTATAGATTAAATCTCTCGTCTTGATTTCATAAGTGATTTTGTAGAAAGTATATTGCAAATTAACAGTTTCAATTTCTGTATTTTTTGGCAGTCAAATTCCAGAACGGATTAATATTGGTATCTATTTTGGTGATCATACGTCAACTTACTAGAATACACTGCCGGTCAATTGATTAGCCTGACTTGAAACTTTTTGCATGAATCATAAGCCAAAAAAAGCAATGCTTTGAAATCTGTCCGAATACCTTTCCTCTTTCCAAACTATGCTACCTCATGGAGGAGTTGAAGAAATCACAAAAAGAAAAACTTACAAATTTTCTTTCTTCTTTTATTCGTCTATTTAATAAGCTCCATGAGCTTATCGTCATAAAAATGAGGATAAAGCGAATGCTTGCAATTTTTTCAATACCTGCATTTATTATTAATATTTTCGAGGACCTGATTTATTACAACTTGAAAGAGTCTATTTACTAAGTAACTTTGTTAACTTATTAAATAATCTCGTGGTATTTTCTCAAAATCATTTTCAATGGTTGTAATAAGCTCTTCTTTGCTGTTGTACTGCTTTCTCTCTTCGTAGATTTTTCTTAAGAGCAATTCCCAAACATTCTCTATTATATTCTGGACTAGGGATAGAGCTGGCTTATCAAAAACATGGATTTTATTATGCGCAAATCATGACTTTAATCTACCGTGTAGGAATGGATGGGTTGTCCTCGTAGAAAATCCAAAATGTTGACCTAAAATCACCAAATTGATGGCTCTATGAAATAAGATTGCATACCGCCCATACCGAGACTGTACCAACAAACCTGTCGCGTCCAGACAGGAACAAGTCAGAATTTCAGAATAATACTGGAAACCTAGCTTCCTTTTGGGGCAAAAAGCAAACGTGGCTTTGTCTTCAGATTGTGTCTTCGGAGATGCGTGCACTGTTGATTTATCGTGCGAACTGTCTGGACTGTGGCCAAACTTCCACCTTGTACTTAATTTTACGAGCGGATGCAGCAGAATTAGACGCTTCACATAAAATTTCTCTATGTGGTCGTTTTGTAGTTGCCCTTAATTCCATAATTTTCAGGGCCTTTGAAGGAATATCTTATAGCTAGATAATTTGACAATTTTTTTTTTTTTTATTAAACGCAAAAATTTTCACATTTTCTACAGCTGTTAGCGATTTACTTTGGCCCATATTTATCATTTTTAACTTAATTTGACGGACCTTCCTCTTTCAATTTTGAAAACAAACTGATAGGGCCAATCCAGTGTCCCTGTTTTAATACACGAAAAAAGGAAAAAGGGAATTTTCCTTTCTTCTACAAATCCATTTTTATCTTCACCATCAGATTGCATAGCGTAGGATGGGGGAAAGGTATTGAACCAATTACTATTTCTATATTATAATTCATCGCATAATATCAAGTCAGGCCAATTAAATGACCTACAGTTTATGATCACTATTTGTTTTTTTGCTGCCAATTAGCACATTTTCGCGAGTTGGATAACGTAAAATTGTAGTTTTATCATATACAACAGGAAAAAAATTTTTTGTTTAAGGAGGTTAAACTATAAATCACATTTTCCTTGCAGTGTCACTTAGTTTTTGATTAAAGATAATCCCACAGTAATATTGCAAATGTGTTGAATTTGTAATAAAATATTATCTTATAAATATTCCAATTCCTGCCAATAATCTCTGCATGGACGGTATTTTGTTTAAACATTGTAGAAGTAGAAAACCAAAAGCAGTAACGAAGTAAGTTGATCAGCAAGAATTAAATTGTAGCAGCAATGATCTAATATTTAAGTCAAATATATCAGTCTATTGCATTAGTTTTGCGATTCGAAAGGAAAAACACAATTTTATAGTTTAAAAAACACGTTATAATTCAATAGAGTCTCCCTGAACATGAATACAATTGTTCCAACATGTTTCCAATTACGCATTCCATTCCAAAAGTGGACATCTGGAAGGGTTACAAAAACCACTTCCACAGGCTCTATAGATAGCAGCGGACAATTCGGTTCAATATAGTGGATGCTCCATCATTTTTATCATATATTTATGGATTTTAGCCATTGTCAATTTGGCCCTTGGCCACGGTGCATTCTATTCGACAAACTGGATCGTCTTTCACCAATTTTTTAGTCACCTGGTCTAACCAGTCAATATTCTCATATCGAACTTATTGAACAACCAGGTATTCAAAGTCGGACGGCTTCTTGACTAGTATATTGCTGATTGGCTGATTCATTGTGTTACAACTTATTATCATCATTCATATCAAAATCATTTTTTTAAATATATATTTTTTTGGAATGTTTTGGCCACGCTTGTTATTCACCACTTTTTGTTTTCTTGTTGTCCTTATCGTTATCTTGCTTTTCAAAACGTTTGTTTATTTGTTTCGTGGCCGCCAGTGATGTTTTTAGAAATTTATTTTGGTTTGCAAATTAACACATGTTCTATGTGACACTTTCCGCTACGGCATTCTTAATTACAATTTACTGATTTTTAGGTCAATTTTTTATTTCAATTTATGAAATTTATATTAAAAATGAGAACTGGTTTCAATTATTGGACAGTAATTCAAATGAGCACTTTGATAGATTATATGGATGCGTCTTTACATGTAATTTCTTAGTGCCTAAAGTCAGAAAATAATAATAGTCAATAAAATTCTTAAATATTAGTAAAACTCATTTCGATTTTATTAGAATTTTTTCCCCCGAATTAATGAACTATCGAAACATATAGGGAATACCGACTGCATTTGTGGGACACAAGCTGAAGTTGAAAAAAACTATGCAACTATAAACAAAAATAAAGTTCCAGTCAGTTAAGGTCAGAGAACTCATAATATAATTAAAACGCTATTCTTGGAATTAAAGGGTGTTCAGAAGGAACCTCAATTTTGTATCAAAACAAGCGAATTTCTGTTACGATTATTGATTTTATTTTCGTTTACTCCGTAATGAAGTTCCATTAAAATTGATCAGTGTTTCTAACTACATTTGATTAGAATCCTCTTTTTGGCACCACATGGGTGTATTGGAGACATCTCCGATTTTCATCCAAGCATGTCCCTTTCTGGTACACACATTGATAACCATTATGATCACTCAATAATTATATTTTGTTGAATTGAATTAATTGTTCTGTCAAAATTTGCTGTGTGTTTGAAATGTGCAGCCCAAATGATTTTTATCAATGTGTCTCAAGTCCCTTTGGATTCTACGAAATTTATATGTTTGTGCCATACATTCATTTCATTATCGGAGTGCTGTATCCGTTCAAGATACCATATAAGTGTGTAGATTACGTTTCCAGCCTTTGCAGAATAAAGTTCCAGTCTTGAAACCGCCTACTGCCATCCATCTCAACATACGCAAACGGTACTCTTCTCTAATTTTTTCACGGTTTGTAGCGCAGACAACGTGTGGCTTGTTACACAGCGTCGTTTTCAATTCCATCTAGCTGACATTCTCCCGAGCAGGTCCTGGGCAGCGAGTTTTGCATTCTCTTGTGATTGAAACTTCCAAACATTTAATTTGCGTTCCATTTTGTTTCGAAACATTTAGCTTGCGCAATTCAGCATTATTGCCTTCGCAATGAAGAGAAAGAAAGAGATACAACTTAATAAACGCATGTTCAAAATATTAGACGAGTGCAGTCCAAGTGATGAATGTAATTAATGGTGTGTACTGTAATTTTCTTTATATATATCGAAATGCTCGAATCTGGTATAAGCTATTGCCATATTGGGACCCCGGCAAAGAATATGAGTTGTAATGACTCCTGCTATACCATTTTTCTTCTGCTGGGTATGTTCAGAGAGTTCAAGTCTAATGTAACTGTGAATGTGGTACATTCACATTTTTATGCCTTTTTATGTTGAAGATTTTACAATAATTTTACGTTTGGTGATTACAAATTTGTCCTATATTCGGTATCTTCTTCAATTGTTGCTTTTTAATTTTTTTTTAATTGACGCTTTTGCCCGTCTGCTTCTCGTTGCGATGGGTTTGGTATCTTCTTGTTTGTACAAAGGTGCATTGCTGGGTGGGTTATGCTGGAATCTCGTATTGTCAATGACCATGATATGCCTGGCAGCAGAAAATATCTTAAGTTTTGGATTGTAGTCGCTTACAACCATTTTTAAAATTGGGTTATGGTATTTCTTATAGACTTTTAAGTCGGTCTGTTTTGAAATACAATTATCATTTTCGAATCGCTTACGTGTCAGCTCCCCAGACTAGAGCTTCTCTTGCAGATTTGATAAGTATGTTTCATCGCTTGCATTTGGTACTACACCAACGGATGTTGGAGCATATAAAAATGTGTGTCAGATATGCCTATGTGTGGGTTCATGATTATGCATGGCTAATCGCAGCAATCAACTTCACACCTTCTTATCCGTCTTATTGCAAGTGAAGAATTTCTCTTCGATGGAAATTATTGTAGTTTAGTACTGCGGGGGAGACACTGACTACATTAATCGTTTTATTTCTCAAATTGTTAAAAAGCTTACTTATTTGTTAAAGTTAAAGTAAATTTAAGATAAACTTAATATATAATTCTGACATTATGCATTTTTAAATAGCAATGGCACGTGCCTAAGATTACACGTAATTATGACCATAAAACGTTGCAGTTGAATAAAAAACTTTTTCATGTCATTGTGTATTTAAATATATGAACGAATTCAATTATATAAAATTATATAATTAAATAATGATAGCATATTCGAAATTGCAGATGATACAGCAATTTTCCTGACAATAGTAATAAGACATTGTCAATATCTGTTGCCATGACAACGGTCTCATTAGCAATGTTGGTAAGATCAAATTAATGCACATGCGGTGGTGAAGGTGGAATGCCATCGGCGCTTCGGTATCGCACCGACACACAGACTACTGAAGAGTCAATTAAGAATACTGAAGCTATTGAATATTATGTATATTATATGTAATATAAAAAACATTAATAATATTAATAAAATATTTACACTTACTACTCTCTCCGAATTTTTCATTATCTGTAGTTTCAGAAGGCTAGTGGACCATCAGCATGCGATCATGTGGAAGAAAGACGGCAGATGCATGGTTCCAAAACTTACCAACATGTGCGGCCTCTGGAGTGTCAAGTTCCCAGAAAGTACAATGAACGGCAAGCCTATTTGATGGATACCGATACAGGATATAATCGGTGGATGATCTTAAAGAAATCCCTAATAGAGGATTAATTCAAGCGTCGCTTATAATTGAAACAAAAAAAAATTAATAATAAAAATATTACTATTTGCATTTTAAATTGATATATAATTGTTTTAAACGTTGATTAAAATTTAAATGTAATCGTGATATTTGTACATCAGACATTAAAAATTGATTTAAATTTAAATGTAATAGTGATATTTGTACATCAGACATCAACACACAGAAATGTCAATTCCTTTAGTTACAGTAATAGAGAATATATGTTTGCATAACTTTTGTAATTAATTTGGAAGAGAACAATATATATATATATATATATATATATGTAAATCTTTTAATAAATACTTATACACTTTTATTAAATTTTCTTACGAATATTTTATGCGCACTTCTAATGTATTTTGTAACTGTCATAGTGTTCAAAAGTTTTATATCATTTATCTTATTAAATGGTTGCCGGTGTAGAAGGTCTATTGAGAGCTACCAAATATGCCATAGTCTTTAAGCCACCCCAAATTGAATTAAGTATTTTGTTTTGCGTATATCATATTTATAATTTGATAAAATATATCTCTCGCAAAGAAATCGAGAGGAATATGTTCGGTTGTAGTAACAATATAAACTATATTTCAAAATTAAAGAATTAGCGTGAGTTTTTTAACGACCTGGTAGAGCCAGGTGTCTGGACTTTTTGAATTAAGAACTATAAATATAAATATTCGTAAAAATGCAAATTTGGCTGCGTCGCGCAATAACATCCTTATAACATTGCAATGAGAACTAACCTGTTAAAGTCTAAATTTAAATATTTTAAAGCATTCCTAAAAAAAGTATGTCAAAATCTTCGGAGATATTAATTGAAATTCATCACGACATTATTGCCCTAAGCAAACTAGGTAAAAGTAATCTTATAATCGGACGAATCTCGAAATTTCAAGGAAAACCATTAACTATATCTTATAAAAAATCAAGGACGAAAGATGAATTGTTAATTGAAATTGGAGCAGATTGCTCAGAGCACCAGCAAATCTCTGCAGTATAAAACCAGGTTAGACTTGTTGACCGGAAATATGTAAGGAGTATTTAGAGATCCAGGACACTTAGGGGACATGCGAAGTTATACAATGGCGACAATTGCACCGAAAAGTAAGAAAGGCTTGTCCAACATCTAAGGATATCTTTGGAACACACTACATGAAGCATGGCTTCAGATAATTTCAGAAACTTTGAAGGAATTAAATCACAGGTTGGTAAGACTATGTCGTGAAATTATTCGAAAAGGAGGTGGTCACATGGATTAGTCGAAAATTTGAAATATAAATCTTTTATGTAGGACAAAAATATTTATATAAATGTTTTAATTAAACAATAAATAACATATGTTCAAAAGTTGAAATGTTTTCAATAATGAAAAAATTAGTTGTGAAATTAGTATAAAAGGTGCGCAAATACTTTTGAACGGTAGTGTATATTCACTATCAACAGAAACGAAGATCACCATCAGTACATGCTATAGTAAGTCTATTTAGTTCTTTCTCAATATTACAAAAAGTTGACTAATGATCATAATCACAAGTGTGTATATATAGTATCGAAGTAATAGTTGTGAGATAATACGCGTGCTTTAATGGTTAAGTCTTCATATCTTAAATTCGGATTCGTTAATACCAAAACTCACCTTAAACTAACCATATTAAATTATTTTTTCATTTACGAAAGTTTCTTATAATTTAAATGTTGATGCTTAACACTAGGAATTATGGGGCTGAGGGTAATTAATTCGATTCTAATATACCATTAATCTTAATATGATTAATTAATTTTTTGGCAAAATTGGCTTAAAACGTCTTCTCGGAGAAGATACGTGCATTTGAGGTACCCCAGATATTTATCCGATCATGTTAAATTTTAGTCAACACATTGATCATATTTAAGTCCACCCAAGAAAAGATAACCGCGGAATTTGATTAATGTTTCTGGCCAAATTTGCTTCAAACTCTTTTTTCAGACAACCTAGGTATATTGGAGGTACCATTTCATCTAATCATATCCATTTCTAGTATACATATTGATTATATTTATGTTGACTCAAGAACGAAATTTTTTAATTGAATTGATGACTGTGGCTAATTTTGCTTTAAGCCCTCACATAGGTTTGCTGAAGCTACATCTGATTCCAATCCAAACAAGTTTATTTCTCGAACACATTTAAATGTTATGAAAAATTAGGTAGGTCGTCTGTATATTCATCGGATCTTTACGAAATTTAATTTTTATCTTCAAATCTAGCTGAAGTCGTTCTCTCTAGTTTTTGTTAACATACGGACGGATGTTGCTAGATAAAATTCTGCAGAGACCGATATATATTTTGGTAGGGGTCCGATCTCTTGATTTGGGTGTTACAAACGTATCGTCAAAACTAATATGCACATTGCTATTTTCACTGGGGACATGTCTAATAAGTAATACTGTAACAGTCGGCTTAGGCGGATAATGTAATACACGTCGCCTCGCTAAATGGGAACCTTAAAATATTTCTACTGATTCATTCTTCTTCAATTAACAATACCGACGTTATCTTAATTACTAATATTCAACGTCTATTTCAGTTTTCAAAATTATCTGGATTACAGCAATATCATCGACTTTTGTTGGTATTTCTGTATTAATCAGGAAAAATTCTCTATTTTTCCGAAATTAAGGTATTGCGAGACAACTGAATTTACTCGAATCATTGCAGTCTTGCTGACCACTATCCGAACAATGTCTAAGCAATTAGGAAATTTCATTGAGTTTCGATGGTATTTGCAGGTAACTTGACTTAAATTCCACTTATCGTAGATGTTGCCATATAGCAGATACCTTAAAGTTTCGTCGGATCCCATTTCAAGTACTCAATTAGGTTGTTTCAGTGTCTTACGGTGATGATGATCATATCAGTTTCAATTTCTCATCGACCTCCGATTACTCATTCTTCGTGTTACAAATGTATGGTATCTCCCACTTAAGGCTGCAACAATCTTTATGCTGAAGAATAACTGATTGCAAAATTTAGTCCAAAGTCATATTTTTGTTCAATAACGAAAGAAAAGATATATAAAATTATATCTAATCAAAATGACTTCTAATTTATATTTCTATATTAATCAAAATTAATTTAAGCGTGCTAGCATTATACTCGCAATCGTCTTTGTTAAGGAAAACATTACCGTAGTGAAAAATTAAATACGAGGAGATCGGTCTGTAGCTCTTCGTCTTATATGAAAAGATTGACCTAGTGGGAAAGCCTTGGAACTTGAGTTTTGAAGTAAAATTCCTGTTGGTCCTTTAAGCTTAAGTAACAGATAATGCTTTGCACATTATTTTTCAATAAGAATGAAATTTTTCATTTTATATTGTTAAACGGTATAATATGAATATATTACTTTTAAAGATGCACCAAAAAGATTGAACAGCAATGATTTATTTTAAAAATAATTGAAATATTTTTAAATCACAACTTCCATTCCCTATTGAATATAATGCTAAAAGTTCTGAGTTTATCATAAATTTTAAATGATTTTTGATTTGCAGTACAACTAGCTACCTACGATAAAATTTTCACATTTGCTTAAAAAATCATTTTCTTTGTTAGCAATTACATTTATATATTCAAAAATGTATAAAAAAAAAAAACAAAAAAGTTTTTGATTATTTATATTCCATGTGTGTACGTACATCTATACTTCTTCGATTCGGCATAAAATAAATTTCTTATATGAATTTGTTAAAGCTTTAGTTGTTCCAAAACACCCAAGTAGATCGCATCGAAATGAAACTTCACATATTGGCCGCGTAAAGCTGACATATTATAACTTTTTAAGACAAAGAAACATACAAAAATGTATAAAATGAGAACATCATTTGTTTTAATAACAATTGTTTTGGCAATCAAATTCAAAACAACCTTTGCTGAACCTCCAAAGTGAGTGCTACTTTATTATAAAGAAACAAAATTTTAATTGTGTTCAACTTTTACAAAACCTAATATGCAGGTGATATTGACTGAAAATGCTAATGTCTTATGATAATATGAATTATATATAATAATGCCTTTAAAAATTAAGGAATTTTCTAAGAACCCAATAAATAGCAAAACCTTTTACTGATATGTTTTCAAAACTTTGGAAATGGTAAAACTTCAACAACATTCATTATTAATTTAGTTGTTTGTCAACGATGAAAGCAGCACCACTCCAGTTGCTTGTAAAACCGGATTTCGTATTCAGAGTGATTCATTGCTGCAAAACGCTTAACATAGAATAACCAAAACCTAGTTGAAACTAAAATATGTTATGAATGAATTAAATAAATAAATGCATTATTAGCATTTCTAATATTAATGATAAAATATTTTGGAGAACGATTTCAATTGTCATGCATTTAAGCCAAATTTTTTCAATATTACTGCATTCTATTCTTGATTTTATTTCAAGTTTCGTTTTTTTTTTTTTTTGCTATTGTATATATCTTAAATTAGCAGGGAATTTTTTATTCGATATATTTTTTGTCTTGCATTTATCTTCGCCAGAATTATCTTATCATAGAAAAACTGATAGTAATATTGGCTCATATTGTTATTTTGAGAAATATAACTTTATTACATTCGCCAACATCAATGACGTTAAACACAAACTGCAATGTTTATGTTATTCTACCATTTATAACCACATACTTGCCCATAAAATAAATATAAACATATTACTGCCCAAAAGTTATTTAGAAAAAAAAAAATATTTTTAACTTTAATTTGTTTATGGGTTAAACTATTCTGTGTTGCATTTAAATTGAATAAATAATTTGTCTGTGTATAGTCCGTGTTCTGGCACTTTATTATTTAAATTTCATTTTCTTGTTCTGTTATGATCGCCTTCAAATTCGTAAACCTATAAAATAAATATTCCTAGAAATGGGTCAATACTTTTATTTCAATTGAACTTATGTCAACGAACTTTTACAACGACTTAGTAAACATCAAAATTAATCATGTTTATATCGAGTTAAGCACACACGATTACAGAATCGGCCACTTCATTAAGATACATCTGGTCGAGCTTTCGTTTCCGATTTTATTTAAGTGTCGATATTGGAATGCAATTTTAGACAGGTTTTTATTTTTAATCATGCTCATTCTACAAAAATGTTCTTAGCATAAATTTCAATGTTTATTCAATGGTGTTATCATGTCAATTATAGACTGGATAAGCGTATTTTGAGTATGTGATCTTAATATATCATCTCTAGTATCATTCCAATGAACCAATGATTTAATGTGTATCATAGTATTAATACTGGGTTCAAAATGTATGTAAATGAAATAGCAAAAATCCGCATCCAAAAAATTGCATCCCCTTCGTAGTATTCCGCCTCCGATACAAGTCACTTACGCCAACGTTTTTTCCAATCCTCGAAGTCTTCAAAGCGCGTAGCGATTCACCTTGAATCTATTCAATAGATTCCAATCGGTGTTATCGGAGCTCAAGTAAACAAAAAAATTAGCGAAATCGGTTTATACCTTTGGGTATCTCCCAAAAGAATATTTATTACCGAATCCACGGAAGTTGGCTTAAATGCCAAGAATTTCATCGCAGACTACTGAAATTTGTTACCTAGACGTTTTCGGTTATTGCCATATTATTCTAGGATATAAACGAAATCAGTATATAACTTTGCATACTTCGCAAAAGCGTTTTACCCCTGATTTCACCTAAATGACTAAATACCATTTGTTTCATCGGAAGTTACTGGAATTTGTATTCTAGTAATATTTTGATGCTTTTATGAATTGAATGACAGATGGGTATTATCTACTCGATCTTGACCGACTATTACATCGATCTTGTTTTTTTTTTTTTGAAAAAGTCATATTTGAACAACAGGTCATTTGCTACTCTTTTGAGGCCATCCTATGCGAAGCAAAGGCTGGATATAATTAATAATACGACCGCTTACAATAGAGATTGACCATATGTTGAAAGCACGCTAAGTTTAACACCAAAAGGAGATGGATTGAGAAATGAAGTAATTAAAAAATAGTGTGGACTGATAATATTCTTATATGCGGTATTGGCAGATAATGAACAAGGAGGTCAGGAATTAAGATTCACCTCAAGAGCTAAATATATAAAGTTCTTCGAGAGTAAATGAATTATCTCCGATGATGCGGCGAACAAAAAATTTCAATGATTTCATGCTGGATTACCATTTGCCATGGGGGAATATACCACCGTATAACAAGATTAGTGACTTTCAAAATACCCAAGTAAACTGAGTGAAGTTAATACCAAATTCAGTTGTCATGGCACAAAATGAATCTTTTCAAAGTTGCTAAAAATTCTTCAACAGATGTACGATACAAACAAACAATTAGAACTTTATAGCCTTTCCAGAGTACTCACCCAGTATCCCGTTCGTTTCCCAGAGATAAATAAAGCTTGTTAAGAAGTATGGAAATTCTTCTAATGATCTTTCTAAATTAAAAGATTCGTGAGCAATCAGCGCATTCCGATCAGTCAACAAGCTTTGACTTACTTTATACGTATACAATAACCAATAAAAGACTTATCTCGGCGGATAGGTGTACATCTTTCCATCCACTTTAAATTGAATTGTAATTCGTGTAATTTTATCGTTTAAATTATTTCGTACTTTACTATTGAAGATGTTTGATGCCATTCCATTAAAAATAATCGATTAAGAATTTGTATCGGGACATCTGTATCTGAGCATGACGAAAACCACAGGAAATTTAAAGCGATTGATTCAAAAATGTATTGTCTCTCTTTTAATCACCAAATTATCAAAACTTTGTTTGATTTATTAAAAAACATAAACACTTGTTCTAGTGCATCCATATGAATTAGCTATTATATGTTGATTTTATTTATATTAATTCTTTTATTCTGTATTACACAAAAATTCAATTCAATGACGTTCGCTAATCAAGGTTAAAAATTATATTGTCAGTTGTCTTGATTAAAATGGACAATATAAATATAACTTCGTGGTACTTCAAGCACAATTTTGCGCTGGCAATTAACCAAAATTCGATATTTGTAAACTATGAAGAAACATTATCACACGACCATTCACTGTGTACCATTGGTCTGTATGAGTAAAACACTCAATTATAAAGTGCCTAGGATGCCTAACGCCTTATAGAAAATTCTTTACTTATATTAGGAAAATTTTGAATATTTCAATTTATTGGGATGGACTTACACACATGGCTAGATTGATTCCTCTTTTTTTTTTATTTTCTTTCATCAATTTTGGTATTTTCTAATCATTGTATTGAGTACGCAGAACAGAAGTTTTGAAAAAAGNTATTTTCTAATCATTGTATTGAGTACGCAGAACAGAAGTTTTGAAAAAAGTATTAAAATTCTACACTGATTGTACCAATTATGTATCCCCTGAAACTAGTGTACCAAGAATTATGAAAAAAAAAAAAACAACAGAATATATTCAATCGAATAAATGGCTTTAATGTCCCTATGTATTTATATATTTTTACATTTTTGGCATAGCTGGACTTTTTGATATCCTAAATGACAAAGAATTTCATACGAAATATACAATGTAGTTACACTTTCTGCGCTTCAACGAAATAAATACAAATTGTCGTATTACACAGCAAAAGACAACAATTATAAATTCGGTAAAAATAAAAGAGAAATGTTCAATATTTGATAATTGTTTCCAGTATTTAATATTTTATTTTTTTTTTTTTTTTACTTCATT
>JXOS01049608.1:0-18709 GCA_001015075.1 Cirrula hians
AAAAAATTATTTTGCGAAAATTAAATGAACTTGACATTCGCATTCTTGGTGTTGCAGTTTTGGATCGAGGAATGACAGCTCGTGGAAAGCGCATTTAGAGATCCGTCCAAAAGTTTTTGAACATGGAAATATTACAATAGTGCAAAACCAGTCGGAAAGACTGTTAGAATCGGACTGTATACAAAAGAGGACCTGAACCAATATTGCACTTGAAAGTCATGAATACTAAGCAAATGAATAGGCCTTTGAGTAAAGTCATAGATAAGCTGAATTTCTTTATAAAATGAAATATCTTCATGTATTCCTTCAAATCAATTTCATGCCCTTCGAAGTATTCCTCCTCTGATACAATACACTTACGCCAACCGCTTTTCCATTCTTCGAACCATGTCATATTGTCGTTTCCTGGTATAGCCTTCAAAGCTTGCAGCAATTCACGTTGAATCTGTTCAAAAGACACATTGCGGTATCGTCAGAGTGGTCTTTGAGTTTGGAAAAAAACCAAAGTGACATGGATCTGAATAGGGTGCATTAGTCTGTTGTGGAACGATATTAGTGGAATCTTTAACGAAAAAGTCAGGCATTATTTCGAGGTAATTCAGTTTTTTTAGCAACAAATAAGATTGGCGTTTTCGAAAGCCCAAATCATCCTTCAAAATAGTTTGAACAGATCTAATTGAAATGCCAACTGTATCAACAAATTATTTAATTGTCAACCTACATTTTTCGATGATTCCTTGATTTTCCATATGTATTGCTCATCAGTGACGTTATCAACACGTTATCTGCCTTCTTTGAAGTCTTTGTACCACTTATAAACATTTTTCTGTCAAATAGCCGATGCACCGAAGGCTCTCTCCAACATTCTGCTCGTTTCCGCAGTCGAAATTTTATGACGCAAACAAAATTCAATGACACTTTTTTGTCCAGGTAAATTAGACATTGTTAATAATAATTAGCTAAAATAACTTTTAGTTGTTTAGACCATATGACTACTGATAACATTCAAATAAAATTTGGCACAGCTTTCACTAATAGTACTACCAACATAAAAATAAAACATTTTGATCTCGAATCGTTAGCAAGGAAGTTTAAATTAAAAAATCATGTTGCTTTTTGAAAACAGTAATCTGTTGGCTAAATTCCCTGTGATAAGTTCTTAGATGCTTGCTTTATTTATTGTATTGCCAGTTACTTCCGTTCCCGTTGCTTGCAAGCCAGTTATTAATCGGAAAATATCGAGAAATACATCTTTAAAAAGCAACATAAAGTATCGATCTTTAAAAGTTGATTAAACGATATATTATCGTTTCGTTTTCATAGCCGTAAGTGCAGCAATCGTGAAAATTTTACGTTTTACGTTCTGGCATGTACAATAATAGTTCAAAACCAAGTTCAGCATACAATAAACTTTCCAACTGATTATGATTGCAAGGTAAATTAATGCTAATACTCAACAACAAGCGCTGCAACACTGTAGGCGTGCCAGCTGCTCTAATATCGCATTGAAGTCATAAGCACAACGTCCGCAATGCAGCCGTAAATAATATAAAAACTTCGCGAACTATGAGATTGCTGTCAACATCAAAAAAATGAATATAAGAAATGAAAAAGTTAATTTTTATTTTGTATCGTGCTTTTATTTAATGAAATTCCCATGAAACACGGGCAGTGTTGTGGCAAACAGTTAGTTTGTTTGGCTGTTAGTGGCGTGCACAATATCCCCAGCGGTTATACATAAACGTCCTCAGAACTTTTCAACAGGTGGTCGTTGTCTTTTAGCGTTTGACATTAACAATGAAAAAGTAATGCAAGCAATTTCAAATGAAAATAAATTGTGTTTTCAATTAAACTTGCTGCAATGAAAGCAAATCCTAGGAATCGTTATATTTTAATTTAATAATTTCATAAAATGAAAATGTTGTGCAAAGCAGGAACACCTGCTGAATACTAAGAAAGCAATAATCCTGTCTAAAGATGTTTTTGAAGAAGAACATGTGGCAAATAAAGCAAGCTATTTTGAAGCTGCCAAACAGGAAACTTCGTATCGATATGTCACCACTTCAAGATCGTATGATGGAATAGAAATATTAAGGAATGTGCATTTAGTTTAGCCACAATATTCGTTAAATAATTTTCAAACTCCATTCGCCTACAAGAGCTTTTTGACTAAGCGTCTACTTTGGGTGTTATGCCCAGCGATTCTACTAATATCCACGAGCGATTCTACTAATATCCACGAGCACGAGCGCCGTCACAGGTTCTAACTACTTCAAAATATATTCCCGCAGCCAGAAATAATACTTATTCAAGTTGATCACAATCAATATAAAAATTATCTTTAATTTTCATCAGTTACCATTTTCCAATACTTTTTTACCAATTTGAATTGCTCTATTATTGCACTACATTTTTTACTTCACTCAAGAAAACAGTGTTTACAAATAAATAAAATTAATTCAATTATAAGAATAATAAATGGAAATTAATTAAATATATAAATCAAACAGGATACACGCAAAAGACGGTAAAAACCGACAGCATAACACCCATCAATCATTCAATATAGAGATTTATCAAAACTGAAGTCATTAACCGATATTGCTTTCACTAGTATGCAATGANTTTTTCGATCAGGTAAGTCATTAAAGTATAATCTCTGGTAAAGTGCCGGGCTGATCTAGTATCACTCAAACTGTTATGAAAATAACGTAAAATCGCACAAATTTCATATTTCAATATCATATCATGAAACACTTGGTTTTAATAGTTATTTCCGAGAAATTGATAGTAAACGTTCTATGGCAGGGACCCGGAGTTGCAAATCAATTTTTTTTCAAATTTGTTACGGCAATAATCTTAAAATAATCTTTCATTGGGACTAAACGTTCTATGGTCGCTAACTGAAGTCATTAACCGATATTGCTTTCACTAGTATGCAATGAAATGCTTGGCTCCTATGCAAAGCTCCATGAAATAGGAAGTAATCGTTCAATGCGAGGTTCTCAAAGTTATTGCCCGATTTTTCCAAAATGTCATGGGAATGACCCAAACCTGCTAATATACCAAATTTCAATCCTGAAAAAAGATTATTTCTATGACATTCATACTTGGAATTAACTCATAATACCCTTCCAACTGGGTTTGGGTATACAAATTTAAGTTACAGGATCTATGCTATATGTGAAATCCAATTGTTCTCACAAAAATACAAGCATTTGTAACCAAATATTATGCTGTAATGTAAAAATTCAAATTATTTTTGAAGATAATTCTTAAGTTAAAACCAATTTATATGATTAAACATAAAATAAGAAATGGAATATTCTTAAACAACAAAAATTCCAATCACTGCTGATAGATCAGCTTGTATTGCAGCTATATGATATACTAATCTCAAATTAACAATACTAGCTCAAGATTGTCTTTTAATTATAGTATGGAGAAATATGAAATTTTCAATTAGAAACGCATTCTGATTTAGAAGATTCTATGTCAGCGATATCGTTAAGTAAACCTATACTGACCATTATCGGTTCAAACTGTTTTTAGGTAATTTGAGATGATAATATGTGTGAATAGGACAGCTTCAGACCCTACAATTCAAGAGGCACAGACGGACGCACATTGTCCGCTCGACGTTTGACGTGTTTTGATAATGAATGCATATATTTTTAAAGAGTGTCCTATGTTGGTGAAATAGCGAGGCAACCAAGCAGAGGTATTGCATTGGTCTATATTGCCAGTTATTATTTTTATATGAGCAATATGAATATGTGGGAAATAAATAGAAAAAAGAGTTGAAAGCGTTCACATATAATTTCAATTATAACTTGAAAATGTTTAAATATAAATAACGATTTCATTGCCCCACCGGAGTTACATGGAAAAGTACAGCGGCCAGCTACTTATTCCGATGGTATGCTTTTGTAGACATGCCGTGTAATATAAGTTACTAAATAATACCTGCAACTGGTGTATCTGTTTAAAGGTGGCAAAAACACACAGTAACATGAGATTAACGAATTCTTAAAAGTTTTAATATCGAGAATTTATAAGGCAGAGTATGTTCATTGCATCAAGTTTGCTTATGCTTAAAAGCCTTTCTACAACAGCATGAATCATGTAAGCGTAGTTTTAAAAAATAGCCTTTCTTGCAGTAATCACGTCATCATAGAAACATTAAGTTTTTAACCTACATAGGGCTAATGTTGTGGCATAAGCTATTCTTAGAAACAAAACTGTTTGAATTCTCCCAAACCTTTTTTCAATTTCTATATTTTTCAATAGCACAATATTCAATGTAGTTTATAGATAGTGGATATTTTCAGTCAGCTTAGCATTACAGAATGTGTAGAAGTGTTTTTGTGAGTAGGAAGACTAACTTCACACTATTAAATGAAATTAAATAAAATTCAAAAAAATTGAATTAAATAAAATAAAATTAAATAAGCAGAGAGATCTATTACACAACAAGGATCGGTTCTAGAGAAGTTTGGAATGAAGACACGCTAACGTCGCAAGGGAATACGAATAGTTTGATATAGGCATAATGGCCGAGAACGATGTATGAAAAGTGTATATTCGGATTTTTACGGACGTTCAAGGTACGGCCCTATCTTTAAACAGAACTCACTTCAAATCTTTCATATAGAAATCCTTAGAGAACAGGATACATATAACCTGGATACGTGGCGAGTCTGCACACATAGTAAACACAGCGCACGACATAGCAAGGAGGGGATCTGACGTTCCAGCTACTCATAAACAAAGGCTACGCAAATTACACATTTTGACGTCGACGTGAAAATTAAATAAAATAAAAATAAAAAATAAAAATATTAAAAAAATTACATAAAATTCTAAAAAATTAAATAAATTTAAATAAGACTGACTATATGAAATTAAATAAAAACATATTTACTTTAAATATAAAAATCAATTAAATGAAACAGTTTTACATAAAACTCAAAAAAATTGATGGGTGTAATTATTACATTTTAAATTTTCTGATTTTATATAAATCTACATAAAGGTGAATAAAATTATTATATTAATTTTAAAGAATATGATATCTTGACTTCGTCCTTTTTTAAACTGCAAGGCACAAAGAAATCATACGCCACGTTGTTCAGGTACACAACGAATTCTGTGTTGCGTCATACAATCTCGGACAAAAAACACCACAATAATCAAAGAGATTATTTAATATTTATTTTTAATAAGATAAAAAGAAAATAGACCAAATTTATTACTATTTTTTTTTTTTTCAAGGTTTGTGTTCTTTTGGAGTATTTTGCTTCACAGCGTAAAAAAAATTGAGGAAATTATAAAAAAATAAAAAAAATATATATTTGTATAATAAAAAAGTTTAACTAAAAAATATTAAATATATGGTAATAAAAAAATAAAAAATAAAATATATTATTAGCATTATAACCTCTATTCTATTGCGATATGTTCATAGACGCTAAACTAGTTTTGAAGTATTTTGCGGAAATTCTGTTTCAGAAGAAACAAAATTTTATCGTTCTGAAATCAGCTAGTGGGTGTTGATTACAATCCTTCTCTCTGTTTTAATCAAAAACAATAGCTAATGAATATAGTAATAATGTTAAATAAACCATATTCTATTTCTATAAATAATATGCTTAAATCTGTTTGTAAAAATAAACATGAACTTGTGATGGATTGGCTGATAATAGTGAGAAATAATAACTGCTTCAGTTTCACTTTAGAAAATTTCATTTTTTACTTAAAAATTTCAAGAATAAATTCTGATAAAAGTTTATGTTCACATGAAATAAAATAAATAAAATGGTGTTGCAGTACAACAGCCACTTTAAAAGAAATTTAAGTGAAGGAGAAACTTTTCATGGCAACTCAAATGGACAGTCACCACGGAAACCATAAATAAATGTACAGGTAATTCACTTATTTGTGGCAGAAAGTGAAAAGAACATGCCTCGGAGCAACTGAGTAACTTTTATACACATAAGCCAAAAATATGATATTTGGAATACCATAGCTGTTGAAGACTTAAGATTATATATTCGAAACGGAAAATTTTATTCAGTTTAATAGAAAAGCGTTTTATTTAAAATAATACAAATTTGTTGTAACCATAGTCAGTAAAGATCGTAGATTCTTGTTTTAATCGATGTAGTAACAAGGCCACACAGTTCGAGGACTACCATTTATTTGTGGTTCAGTTATGAACGCTGATATGTATTCAAGCACGTATGTATATATCAAAGCAATTAAGTGGAATTTTAAATTTTTATACCCATCAGCCATAGACTGATGGTTTAATGCAAAGTATGTAATGTATAGAACTAATTATTTCTGACTATATGTTTCTTAAACATATAGAATAAATAAAAAGCGCATTGATATTTCG
The DNA here is from genome assembly GCA_001015075.1 of Cirrula hians. Classification (NCBI taxonomy): domain Eukaryota; kingdom Metazoa; phylum Arthropoda; class Insecta; order Diptera; family Ephydridae; genus Cirrula; species Cirrula hians. The sequence continues at coordinate 6,401 of JXOS01049608.1, forward strand.
ATGTCCGTATGTCTTGAGTAATTTTTGACCTATCACCTCTGATTTTCATCGATTCACACCCAGTTTCGTTGCACTCATTAATAATATTAATATCCTCTCAATTATACAATTCCGTGGAATTCAATGGGTGAAAAGGACTTCACCTCTATTCAGACTACATAAATCTTCTAGCAGTTCCTCCGATTGCCATAGAATCACGTCCATTTTCGGCAATTTCCTAGATACTGTCATTATTAATTTAATTACTTTGAAAAATTTCGGTTTTTGCCACTGCAAAAGCTTTAACGCACCAAATTTAAGTCAAGAGGTGTACTAAAGGTACCCCAAATTTCGAAAGGATCTGCTTTATATTTTTGTCTAACATTTTTCAATCGTTTATGTCTGCCAAATTTCGTAAACCCAGTTCAATTTCTTCTTTCTAGTTTTTGTTTACTGACGACCGGACAAATTAGATTCATACCTGTGATGATGCTGATGCTATGGGTATATATTTTGATAGCACTTCGATTGCTCGTTTTGGGTGTTACAAATTTATGACAAAAACTAATATACACGTTGTTTATTTCATTGACGACGATGATTCAAAAATTTTGATATAAAATAGAAATGTACCCCTTCAGTTTGAGGAAAATAAGTATTTCTAAAATGGAGATATTGTACTTCCTCCAATTAATTAATATTATTAAATATTTATATATGAATATAATACAATTTAATAAAATATTTATTTAATTTAAACATTTATTAAAAAATAAATAACTTATATAATTGTAATTACAAAGAAATTAAAATATTTGGCTACTCTCGGAATCAGATCCGATAAAAAATGTGATTGACATGTTTGCTCAAACAAATCTGCTTGACCTCGGAGGAGTAATGAACTTTTTACAATTTACTATGTACAATTCACCTTCGAAATACCAAAACGTACTGCCCATTAATCTTTGTATATGCATTTGTCATAAGCAGAGGGTTTTATGGGTTTGTGCCAAGCATGTAATGCATATAAATAATCATTTCATTTCATTGAATAATTTTTTAAGTTGAATAAAAGCAACAACAACAATTATGCTAATTATTTGAATATCATAGTTTTGAAGAACAGGGAATACTTGATGAAAAATTTTAGTTTTCTGAAAATATAAATGACGTGGTCCTGCGCACTCAACCATCAGTGCATTCGCATTAGCTAAGTAAGCTAGCAGCTAGACAATTAATCCTACGCTATTTTCCTCGATTAGGTGGATTTTAACATCTTTGTTAGTATAATACGAGCTACATGATTCCATATACTTACACATATTTCCACATACATGTTCATTTTTGTCTTAATGCTTCTTGGAGACATGTTCATAGAATAGAAAATAAAATTCGATGTGAATAAAATTGTTTAAAATAGAAAAACGCAAAATAGTTCAGTCCCGTTTTCTCGGGAAATATATTAAAATATATAAAAAGTACTTTCATCGAATGGAAGCATTCTTGGATGAATGGCATAATTTTTTATAATTAAGTGAAAATTGGTCAATAACTTCGTGTACCTCCCATTCGGCCGAGTTCACGGATATTAATAGAAAATCCAAATGGTTCATTTCTGCGTCATCGGTATCAAATGCTACAGTTTGCACAAAACCGGTATATTATTTCGGACACATCCCAAAGAACTTACATAAACTCTGGTTTTTTGGAAATTAGAAGTTATGTGCATTCTTAATATTACCGCCATACTGGTGTAAAATTTCAATGGAATCATACATATATAATTTTGGGTGGCTTCCATTGGCTTTTTGCTCTAGATTTCACTTAAATCAGAACGATAGTCAGTTGTACCATCGGAAATTGCTTATATTTGTTATTGCTGCATATTTAAAATGCGACGGGTGATTTTTATTTTGTAGTGACTCTCTGAAATGTCTTTATGTTTAATAAATAATATTTTATTATTTGAATAAAAAAAGCAAAAAGAATTTGTATTAACGTAAAAATATTTATTAGCGCACATTTGAGTTTTAAAGAAAAATTGGCAATTGCTATGCAAATTTTGCTTTGCCTGGCTGGTTACGCTTCGTTGGCATGAATGCATGTGCCTTTAAGTTTTATTTTTCCAAACAAAAACAACTTACCACAACGACTGGCTGGTTTTTAGTGCTGCTCTCTTGAAATGTATGTAACATTTGCCATGCAACTGCAAAAAACGATTAAATATAAATGAATTTTAATTTTGCTAAAATTACACTCGAGCTTATTTTTGCGTATGGCAACAAATGCAAAAGAAGCAGCGCACAAAAATAACCAAACAATGAATTATAAATAAACGCAAAAACAACAAAAGAAAATATGAAAGCGGTTTGTAATTGAAAGGCGAGCATTACAACCACATGCACAATAACAACAACACGAAGCAAGAGAACTGTATAAAAAACAAACGGAAACATGTCAAATGACGAAAGCGCATATTGGGTTAAGCACAGGAATTCTCACATACATTAAAAGCTCGTACGTAAACAACACCAAGGCGTACTAAAACAATTACAACAGCAATAAAGCGAAATTATATTAAAAACCCCCCCCAAAAAAAGGGAATAAAAAGAAAATGAACACAGAAAATTATTATTACACAAAAAGGAACAACAACACATAAACAAAAAGAGGCAGGCATTTATGGCACATTTTGTTGTATTTGCTACTGCCACTGGCTCTGACACACAATGGCGGCTGACGGCTGCCGGCTGGAATACAAAAGCCCAATAAAGTCAGCCAGGCCACGTACAGCAACAGCTTTATAGCTGAACATGTTGCTAAGTGTGCAAACTATTGCGTGTAATATGGCTATTAAAATTTCTACTCACTGCAGAAACAATAACACTGTGAAAAAATTCAACGTAGCAGCTTAGCTGCAAAAAAACCAACAGCCGCGGAACGTCACCTGTGCTGTGAAATTGCATTTGTGTGGTGCTGTAACGGGCTTTACTGTTTGAATTCAGGCTATCAATTGATTTAAAAGTGCTTTTGCGTTCGCTTCAAATTTCTTTTGAATTTTAATTTAAGTTTCTTGGCGAAATGTGTATACTTTTAGCAATATTAATTTATTTGAAGTGCTGCGAATCGCATTTACATTTGAAAGACTTTTTTATTTTAAAATTTGTTTAAAAAAAAATTAAATTGGCCATCGGTCGCAACTCGCTGGATCGTCTTGGCTTGAATGCAATATAATCGGTTAAACACATTCAGCGAATATCGAGGGAAGCGTTCGACTTTATGGTATTGCACCCCTGTTCAGCTTTACTTCTTCAATAGAATACTTACTTGACGATGTAAGCAATTTTCAGTTTTTCAATGCAGCCGTAAAACGTATTTCCAACTCGTACTTTAATATTTTCATCTTCTTCTTCGGTCCTTTTTTGTCATACACTGAAGTACTGGCTCCATATATATGTCGTACACAATATTTTGGATAACTCACGAGACAGGAAAAATTCATTCAAATGAATTGCCTTATATTCGGCGGAAGAGCTTAAATAGAGAAAGTTTTGACATGGTGATACTTTTGTAACACTCACAAAAAGTGGTCCGAGAACTATTCCTATTATGCTCAGCAGCACCACAGGAATTGACCTAGCCATGTCCGTTCGTNATGCTCAGCAGCACCACAGGAATTGACCTAGCCACGTCCGTTCGTCTGTGCGTAAGCAAAAACTGGAGAGAAGGGCTTGAGCTAGGTTCATGAATTGGCACATATATCCTATGGAGAAATGTTAAACCCAATTTGCATCCGTCCAATATTTCCAAGTACAGCGCTTANTGTCCGTTCGTTTGTGCGTAAGTAAAAACTGGAGAGAAGGGCTTGAGCTAGGTTCNCGTCCGTTCGTCTGTGCGTAAGCAAAAACTGGAGAGAAGGGCTTGAGCTAGGTTCATGAATTGGCACATTTATCCTATGGAGAAATATTAAACCCAATTTGCATCCGTCCAATATTTCCAAGTACAGCGCTTTGGGCATTAAAGTTATAGCAGCAGTAAAAAGGCAATAAGAGTATCAAAGCGGTTATTTTTAAAAGGGCATGAAACGAAAAAAACTAGNACTTAATATTTGGGCATTAAAGTTATAGCAGTAGTAAAAGGGCAATAAGAGTTTCAAAACAGTTATTTTTAAAAGGGCATGAAACGAAAAAAANTGGTTTAAAGCATGATTGGTTACAGCCATCCAATGAAATCCAAAGAAATTGCATTATTGAGGGTTTGTGTTCAAAATGTANGGAACACCTCTGTTGCATTATTGAGGGTTTGTGTTCAAAATGTAAAGTGAAGTCTTAATTTGAACTTGTTTGCGGACAATTCGATACCATTTTTTATGTTTTACTGTTCAGTTTTACTGATCGTAATATGTGTGCCAGATTTTATATGAATTTAATCATTAGTCATATGGTGACGCTAGTGTTTTCTAAATGACTAAAAGTAATTTGAGCGAATCTCTGATTTTGCTGAGCAAAGAACTGTCATTCCATTTTGTTTGTGGAATGAAATATCGGCTGCGGAAACATGAAGAATGTTACAGATCAAATTCGGTTAATCGACTATGTCATAGAAAAATGTTTATAAGTGGTACAAAGATTTCAAATAAAGCAGAGAACGTGTTGACGACTTGTAACGCTCCGGACGACCAAGGGAAATCAAGAAATTTTTGTTCGAAAATTGTCGATTGATAATTAGACCCTTGTCGATATAATTGGCGATTGGATCAGTTCAAACAATTTTGAAGAATGATTTGGGTATTAGAAAAGTCAAATCTTATTTGGTGGCAAAAACACTCAATTTCCTCGAAATAATTTCTGAGTCTTTCGCCGGAAATTCCACTCACATCATTCCTCAACTACCTTAAATACCTAACTTTATTCCAAGTGACTTTTGGCTATTTCCCACTGCCAAAAAAGAATTTCGGGGAGACCGCTTTGCATCTATTGAAGAGATTTAACGTGAATCGCTGCGCGCTTATATGGGTAAACGAGTTTTTGGGATACTTCGATTGATTGAGCGCAGTTGCTTTCGGTGTTAAGTCATTGCAGCATGGCTCGTATTCGCACAGCAGAGAAATTGTTCAAGTCTATGAGCATATATGGCTATATGATTGCAATGACTGTGTTGCTGTAAAGGATATAATCCAAACAATTTCTATCAGTACTGCAAGAGCTATGAATTCTCTACCTAATAAATTGAGTCACTGACTTGACGGCCATAAAGCATCTCGCCAATACTAGCAAACTTAAGTATACAATGCATCTCATGTTCCATGACTAAAATTAAGTCTTCTTTATTACAAAATGAGACAGTGGGGACCATTGCTTATACCAGTATCTAAAGAATGATATTAATTATTCGTGGACATTTTTTATTAACTAATTTATATTAAAGATGCTACGTTTTATATGGATTTTATGCAATTCGAAACTGATACTTTTACTTTTATAGTAAAATTTTGTATTTATTTATTTGCATATGGAAGCACCTGCGCAATTTATGCTCGCACATTTGTGCTGGCTACACTAATGGCGCACATAAAATTATTAATTATTTAGCTTCACACAGCATCATAAATTTTTAATGAACACTTTAGCTAATAATAACTGTAATTTAACTCTTTGCTGCAACATGCGTAGCATTAGGCACATACGAATGCCGCCCACAATGACACAGCGAATGTCTTGTGCAGCGGCTGTTGTCGCATGAGCTGCTTACAAATGGCTTGCCTGCCTAGACCAAGCCGAAGCTGTACCTATCGAAAGGGAATTAAAAGTAAAACGTCGAGCCAACGTATATTTAAGCAAGTATATAGCGTTTGTATGTGCGTAATGGTGTGCGTTGGCAAGCGTTATTGTTGCTTCGACTAGTGTCTATTAAAATTTATACGTTCACTTATGCGCAGGCGAAGAAATAAGTTGCGCATAAAATTTCCTGTTGCAGATTAAACAAAGCGCATATAAATCTTGATAGAAATGAAATAGCAAATACATGGGTGTAGCCATGGGTTGTGTGAGATTAATCAAATTGTTAAAGTTGGCTCTCTGTTATTTGTATCATTTGAATTACTTAGCCAACTTTAAGATATGTTCATAATAGTTGAATTTCAGTTAAATGCTCTTCAGTTTCTAATTCCGCAACATCTCTAGCATTATTACTTTTATAAAAGGCCCTTTTTCATGGTAGCACGAAATGTAAAACATGCTATGGAACTTGTATTTCCTTCTTTCATAAACAACCCATGAATCTGAAACTTTAAAGCTAAACACTTTTTAAAATCCCGGTTAAAAAACATTACTCTGAGGCTAATTAAATATTTGTTACAAATTTGAGTTCGGACTATCTTAGCTTATTATATACTATACGCAGACGAAAAATTGGAGACAAAAGCCATGCAGTCGATGTGAAAAATGGAAGTACTGCGTGAACCTCCACTAGAATAAAATAGGCTTGATTTTAAAGATTTTCTCAAAGGTTTTTTAAGTACATTCGAAAATTAACATATTAGCTTTAAACCTTTAGAGAGCATATCTATTATGAAGTCCAATCTTTAAAATGCATATATGTTATAAAGTCTAAGTCCTTTTCCAGTTGGTTTTTTGTTTTTTGAAAAGGTTGCAAAAACTGCAAACCCCAACGATTTAAATAAACATAAAACTGATATGACCTTTATTATTATTATTTATGCGTTTGAATCATAGTGTCTATGGTAACATATCTGTCAAACTACTTGAAATGTTATTACAAAGTTTTGTGAGTATAATTGATATACACTACCGTCTAAAAGTAATGGCCCATTCCAAAAAATTGCACTATTCATTATTTACTCTCGTTTAAAAGGCATGAAATTATTTTATAATATTATTTTATATTCATCGCAGTAGAAATACTTAATAATATGAAATAGAATGCTTGGTTTATGATTGGTTGACGAAAAGGGACATTTTGGAAATTTCCTTATTGGGTAAATCATTAACGTGGGTATTTTAACATACGACAGATAGTAGCAGCAAAGTTGGTTTTTTGTATTCAGGCAAGTATAAATTCTCGTAAAAATTCAAATTGGGCTACATTGAGCAAGAAGTCAAAATTTTAAAAAGTCTTTCAGATTTTGAGAAGATATTATATCGAAATCTGCACAGATTTTAAATGAAACTCGTCACCACATTATTGTCCTAAACTGTTGCTATGTCGGAACAGGTAGCAAAAATGGTTCATTAAATTTTGCGATGAAAGGCACTATTTTCCATCGCTAGCAATGTAATTGGAACAACTATTTATATTTAGTGCTTATTTCCAATTTTTTCAGTTCGAAATTCTTTATAACCTACATTTTTAAATTTAACCCACGACATTCCTACTATAGACAAATTATAAGAACCAAACATGTTCAACTTAAATCGCATTTACTCGAGTCTATGGCATAAATTAATTAAAAGAGATAGGCAAATATATGTCCGTCCTTCTGCATACCTCGCTGACTGTTCGCCTGTCCGTCTTTTCCTTTATTTGTCTGTGTGTTCATGATCGCTTTAGTATTTTTTTGAACTAGACTTTTATGTAATGTGGTTTTGAAATGTAAGACGGGTACTTCTAATAAACCTTAAAGTTCGAATTTGATGTTTGTATCTTTGCATATAACCGATTCAATTTAAAAATATTAACAAATTTGTGCAATTTCTACTGCCGCATATTCTAATCTTAGTATTTAATATTTCGTTTATCAAGTTAATTTTGCCCAATTAAGTTTCCAAAAATGAAACCAAAGGGTCAAGTATTTCAGGTGTCGCAATAAATTAAGGAAATTTGAATGTAATGGTTAAGAAATCGTTAACCTTGGAATTAAGTTGAAATTATAGAAACCGGGATTCCAACGAAACACTAGATCTAAGCCCTAAAATTTTTATTTAATTATTGAATTTTTATAGTTGTTTTTAAATAATTTTCTGAAATACTAAAAAATTATTGTTAGCAAAATATTGCAAGGAATGATAAAATGTTTGTTATTTAACAATAAGTGGATGATGGATCTTATGAAACAGTTTGTAAGCAAATTATAAGTAATGTTTTAGTGCAGAAAGTATACTTTTTATAGTCAAAAGTTGTATATCCACCAATTAAAGCATATTACTATCCAGTCTCAAATTTGAAGTTTCTCAACTAACAATAGGGTTCAGGGGCTTGAGGCAAAATATTGTGTAATATACACATGCTTTTTGTTTTTGGGAACCTAGATTCAATATGTTTATATCTAAAAATGTCGACAAATTTGTAAAAAAAAAAAGATTCGAACGCTATCATTATGTAATAGCTGTTAAAAACAAATTCTTAATAAAAAATTGGATAATAGACTCAATAAAAAAATTAGGCTTGAAATTCACCACGATCATAAGAGACGCATGGAAGAAAGACCCATTGGTTGCTGGATACAAATGAGAACTACTGGCACTCAACAATTGCCGAATTCCTGTTGAAGTTACATTTGTAATGAAAAAAAATTCAGCAACAAAGTTTTACCCAGCATTACGCAAACTTTAAAAAAAAAATGATTATGTTTGAAGGAGCATCAGTAGAAGCGAAGAAAAAGGACATTATGAACTGCTTTTGTTAAAATCTGTTCTTGATCATGCTCCACTGAAAGTGGGATCAATCATTCGCCTCTTGCGGATATGAATTACCAAAAATTGTATAACGGAACGTAGTTGTACGACAAGAATCGAAAATCAACAAGCGCACAAGTCATTATTAAATGAANATAACGGAACGTAGTTGTACGACAAGAATCGACGATCAACAAGCGCACAAGTCATTATTAAATGAATACTTTTCATTCCAGTTTAAGCGGATTAATTCCCCATGCGAATGACTTACGCAGACAAACAATCAATGAATGTGCAATCGTTGGAGGTCGCTGGGAAAGGTCAGGAAAACGTCAAAAATGCTTTTCATTTCACGTTCTATTGATTTCTTTAGATTTGTATGAAAGAAGCGGATTCAATGTACTTCAGCGCATCCACCATCTAAGACAACCATTTTCTTTATCAGCCATGCACTCCTAACTTGAATCCAATGTAGATGGGATAGCAATGAAAGTGTAGTTTTAATTCAATTATATTTTTAGTTTATTGAATTTTTTAGTTTAATATTTACCAATTAATATTTCACCAATTTGTATTTTATGACATTTTCAAATGACTAGCATTACGATCAAACTTCGCATAGCTACGCCAGTGCTGGAATATAAAAGTATCGCATTTGCCATGGAGTGCAAGTGAACGCATTAAATCAGTTTTTATTAGATTTCTTTTATTTGGCAGCATTCGAGATATTATTGGCAATATGTTAAACTCGCTATGGTACAATAGACACATTTGAAATATCTCCACCAAGCACAGCACATTTGCCACATGCCTACTCGCTCTAGCAGACAAAGTTTATTGACGCACGAGTAATATGTCCGCTGACGCAGGTTAATGGCCAGGTATGCAACGTTTTATATTTTTCGCTTTTATTGCAACTGTCTCGTTTTATTGTTGATTCACATTGGACTTTTCTACGGAAAGTAATCGGCCAAAAATCACAACAAACTGCGTACAAACATAAATAATATTGTTTTTCTTTATATTTTGCGTTTACGTGTTGATAGCTTCGGAGGTTAACGCCTGGCCAAGTCATTTCAGCAAATAGAAAATTTCACGCATAAAACTATTTACAGTCAAACTAATATCAGCTGAAATGCACTAACCGGGAAAGTTTTTTATGGTATCGCATTTAATACTCTGTGCAATGAGCGGGCACTTTAGCCTTTACCATTAAAAGTTCTTAAATTTTTCTAGAAAACANTAGCCTTTATCATTAAAAGTTCTTAAATTTTTCTAGAAAACAGAAAGAAATGTTATCATATTTGACTTCGGGGCCTTTTACAACTTTCAATCGGTCGACCAGCATGCGTATTACTGTAAAAGCCATCATGCAAAATGACTACGCTGACTTATGTCTGCTGCATTGTGAACATTTTATTGTTTTATTTTGCAACGCTGGACTTAGTCAAAAACTTTTCTTTTCTTAGAGAGAAGATGACTTGAAGTGAATAAATGCCCAAGAGAACACTAACTGATTTTTGTAGTTCCCGAGCATATAAGATTTGCTTATATCCAAAAAAAAAGTTTACTATGCAAAAAGAATGTATTCAAAATATTAAAAAGTTTGCAGCGTCCTGGAGTATTTTTAAATAACACTAGAACTTTATTGAAACTAAATTTAATTCTGAACATAAAAATTGTAAAGAACTAAAACTTGAAGCTTAGCTATATTTTTTTAATATCAACTGATTGACTTCTCTTTCTTTTTCTATTTTAAATAGTGATTACTGCCTACTTGGATTTAAAGCAGCAAGTAATGCAGATAATGCCTCTTTCATTGCACAATTTTGATTGAAGAGAATCAGCTTCTGTTCGAATACATTGGCCGTTATCGAAGCTCTTACTTAATATTAGTTTTTATTGAGCGATGGTCGATTTCTGCTCATAATAGTGGCCTTTCATTGGACAACTTCAGTAATTGGCATTAAAAGAAAATCAAAATGGTGCAAAAGCTTATTAGTCATGCATAAATGAGTTTGACTTGGAATTTTGTGCAGAAAGCACAGCACTCAGCAATGCATAATAAACAAATAAGTTTTGTTAACTTGCAATAAAAACGCGTAGATGATTTATAAAATTGCACTGCCTACATCTAGGCGCACACGTTATAAAATATGTCAGAATTTTCAAAATACAACAAACATAAATACAATGACACAATAAAACAGACAAAAAACAAACAACAGCCAACTTTTTGTGCGCTTATAAGATATGTCCACTTACTGGAACGCATTCTCTATGAAGAAGCAATCGTTGTATTCACGAATTTATCGCCTTACAAGAGATATATATCCAAAAGTGCGTAGATTTATTGAAGCCCGCAATGTGTATATTTTCCTGCATTCTGTATTACAGAATACTGTGATTAAAAATTAAAAGGAGTTTTCAATTAAAACTTCCTTGCTAACAATTCGAGACCAAACTTGTTTTTTTTATGTTGGTAACACTTTGTTTTGAATGACATTCTTAGTCATATGGTTACGCTTGTATTTTCTAGACGAAGTGTCAATAAATTTATTTTCGGAAATAAATTTTGGCCACGGAAATGAGTAGCATGTTACGGAAAAATATTTATAAGCGGTACAAAGACTTTAAAGAATGCAGAGAACGTGTTGTTGACTTGCAACTCTCCGGACGACCATCAACGTCAACTTATAAGCAACACGTTCGGAAAATCAAGTTCATAATGCTTGAAATTCGTCGATTAACATTTATATTATTTTGCATATCAATTGGATCAGTTCAAACAATTTTGAAGGATTATTTGGGCCTTTGTTTCGTAAAATATCATGTGACTTTTGGCTGTTTCCCAAACACCAAAGACCGCTCCGGCGACACTGTTGGGAATCTAATGAAGAGATTCGATGTTAATAGATGCGCCTTGAGAAAGTTATACGTGGAAACGATTTTTTTGCATTCTTCGAGGAATGGATAAAACGTTGGCATAAGTGCATTGTATCAGAGGGGGAATATTTCGAAGAGAATGAAATCGATTTGAATGAATTAATAAAGATTTTTTATTTTTTTACAGAATTCATCCTTATTTTTTGAACACAGTAGTACTATGCAGTTCACATTGCTGGGATTGTATTGTTTCGAGTATTTTTTTTGTGTAATTATGGTAGTTTGGAGTATTACTTGAATTATGAGTAGTTGTACGAAATACCACAAAGCCCACCTTCATTTTTGGTGTTTTTTCACAAATGGTTAAATATTTTTTTTTTTCTTATACATTACAAATTGCATTAAGTGGACAGCTGTCCACTAATGGTCTGCAACCTTAAAAAGCATACATGCATTTGAAGTTGAATTACTTGTTATAATTAAGTTAAACGAAATTATTAAAATTAAATTGAACANTCATGCATTTGATGTTGAATTACTTGTTATAATTAAGTTAAACGAAATTATTAAAATTAAATTGAACAAATTTTGAACTTAATAACAAAACCGCGAAAAATGCAAAAAGAGGAATAATCCTCTGGATTATTACATTCTATGATCTATACATTATTTACAGCTCCGAAAATTAAAAACAAAAATAATTATGAATGCAATTATTAATTAACATAATGCAAGAATCAGAAACAAAGTTCCCAAGTCATGGTTCACTTTTCAAAAAAGTTGAATGTAATAAAATGCAAAAAAAAAAAAA
>JXOS01049634.1:0-32073 GCA_001015075.1 Cirrula hians
TATTATTATTATTTTGGTTGGAAACATCCTTGCGGAGGAGGATTACAAAATTAACGAACCGTTCTGTCTTGCTTGTGAGTCAATCCTCCTGCTGTTATATTAACCGAATAATCACTTCTAATGATTTCTGTAAATTGAGCTAGTCTGTTGATATTTCTAACTTATTTTTTGCCAATTCCACAAAGAATGATCTGACAGGCAGTCTTAATCTCCTTCTACATGAAAGATTATGATAGCGGTGACATCCACAATAAGGCCAACTACGTTACCGATGTTGGCTCTTCCTAGGCTGATGACACTTTCGCTTCTATTTGAACAGTATTTCGGTCATATCATCTTTGTCCTTTTTCACGTGAGACATTTTTTGAATCTTTTCTTAGCGAAGTTATGGAAGAATTTGACCAGATAATGGCTATGAACCGCTCTTTTTGCGGTAGTGACGTGTGGGACTGCAGTTTCCTGGGTTGTCAGTTCGTAAGCTGTGCGGAGAGGCAACTCAGGTTACCTTTATTATTTTCCCTAAGAATATCTTATTGGGAGATACGATACAGGATTGAATAAACTGTGACGTGATGTCTATTTCGCCATAGGTTCGTACCAGAGCTTGGCTGTTTCTGAAAATCCAGATATCCTCTTGTGTTATCCCTTTTTCGTCCTATTTATCTGCTATGGTCAATGTTTCAGCTTTGAAAATACCACAGTGATCCAGGATTCCGACCGAAAGGTTTTTATTTTCATCTTCGTACACCTTTTTTTATCTAGGAATGCTATCATCACTCCATCGCTGAAGATGGTTTTCTTATCTAGCAGCCCTAGTGACATTTTAATCTATTCCTCTCAGCACGACGTCTTTGGTGGATGGCTTAAACTGTCCAGATTTTGAGGTATGCTGGCCATGGTGTGAATTTCGTATGATAGCCATTTGATTTTTTGCATCTCCATGGATCTCACTCTCCTGGCTGCCTTAAGAACATAACTGTGGCCCGCCAGATAGGGAGGCAGTATGCCTAGTATCACATAGAGTGCCATTGATGGTGTTCTTCCAAGACATCCCATCACAGCCTGCTCTTTTTTGGACAGCTGTCCAAAACACAACTGTTACGTAATTGCATTAGCTTGATTACCACGTTGTAGAGCCAGTAGGATATTTTTGGACTGAAACACCATTTCTTGCCAATGGTAAAGGTAAAGGTATCTGGCGGATTTAAACATTGGACAGAAATNCACTTTTTGGCATCTTTATCGTTTTGACCAACTGAGCTTCCTGTCAAGTATCAGGTAAAGGTATCTGGCGGATTTAAACATTGGNTAAAGGTAAAGGTATCTGGCGGATTTAAACATTGGACAGAAATAATTAGATTTTTTTATTTTTATTTCGTGCTCGATAATTAGGACCAGCTCGGTCTTGCTATGATTCACACTTAGACCTCTTGCCGAGCTCCAGTGAAAGATTGATGCCTTTCTGCATCCTATACTCGAAGATTTTGAAGTAAAAGCTCGAAGGGCATATCGCGGTTCTATTAATTCTGTAACCATATTGTGATTTTTCTTGACAAGCTTGAAGTGATTCTTCACTGGCAGCTTCCATAGTAGTTGTGATAGCAACGGAATTCCAGTAATACGTGGTGTTGCCTAGTTTGGCACTTATCTCATGCTTGCTTAGGAGCTGCTTCACGAAGTTCCTTATGGGTGCTCCTATGTGAAGTGCTTCTAATTCGGACACAATAGAATGCTGTTAAATGTTATTAAACAGCCTTTCTATGCCTATGAACAATTTGAGAAATTTGGTTTTTTTCATGTAGGATGCTTTCAACAGTCTTTATCTTAATTAATGTCAGACTTATTCGTCTGAAGTGCTTGTCTTCGATATGGGAGGCCTTGCCTGTTTTTCGTATAAAAATTATGTTTGTTTTGATTGATAAGCCAGAAAAGTGGGCTAGTTCTAGACATTTATTGGAAATGATCTGGAGCCATGTTATCAAAAGGTCTGCTGATATGAGAGGTCCGCTGATATTACGTCGTATAGCCCTAGGATTTTTTAGTAATCGAAACATTTCAATGCAAAATGCACCTCGATTCAATAGGTATCTTTTTTTTGGATTCTGCCGCTGCAGTATTTTGCTTCGAAGTAACCGGCCTAAGTTATTGTGTCTACTGCATCGTCTAGGTCCGTGTGACTCAAGTATTCAGAACTGGTCAGAGTTTTTGGTCTAGTACCGTTCAACGTACATTTCCCAGATCTTTCGGCTTTTGTCTACAGTTCTTTCCGGATGTGGGAACTCTCTAGAGATTATGAACGAATAATACTAGTTGTCAAAAAGGAGTGATCCTCGTCAACGTCAGTGAATTGTTCAGAACGTTAGATATTTGCCAAAGTTGTATCTATTACATGGGTAGCAACGGAGTTCAGGGAGGATGGGGAGATGCGTTTATTAAAAATATGTAAAGAACTTTTAATAAAGTATTCAAAAGGGACTCACCTTCTTTAATTATAGTAGGGAATCCCAAACGAAATGGGGTTCTTTGCGAATCTGCCTTCCTTAAGCCTTATTTCTTATTTTCAAAATTCGGGCTAGGTTGCGCCCGCTAGTTGCCTGCATTTGTCAGCCATGGCCAAGGAATCGATCACGAAGCTCTCATTGCATCTCACTTAGTTTGCGAGACGAGGTCGTGTGAATGCGTGGTTAATTTTTGTTGCACGGTTGTCCTTCTCTAGTCGTCCAAGCTAGAGTGCGCCTATCTTAACATGTTCTCTCCGCTTTGCGCTTTTGTTGCATCATTGGTCGGTGTGCAGATATGGGCCTTTGTATGGTGGTCTTTTCTCAGGTTCCATCTGTACCGTCTGTCCACTTGCTTCATCGGGACGAATGACAGGTACATTTACACGGGGTTCCCACAGTCGGGCCTGGTTGTGGCCCAAATATAATTGGTCGTATCAGCTGCGATTTTCCTGTAATGGTGAGTCTTGTAGAGCCAATTGATCTATCTTGCCTTAACCTGCAGAGAGGAATTGGGTTTTGGTTTTTTTGGTGCTTTAATTTTGCGGGGCTAGATTAAAACTGAAACGACTCTGGTATCCCAAGTGCTTTGTTTGAGCTCCATTAGCCGTCCATCCTTTCGCCTTTTCATTGGGGAGGGCAACCAATCTAACACGCTTACACACTGCCACCAATATGACATAGGACATAACCAACATCATGAACCTGAGTTCCGACTCTCTGCTAGTGGACAAGATGTAGTCCTATTTTCGATTTGGGTACGAAACCACCTATTTACCAGATTATTAAATTTAATATTCTTATTATTGTAATTATTATTACTTTAATTATACAACTATATATATATTTACAACTACACTAATTAACTAAGGCCTAATGGCAATATATAATGTATAATTACGTAGCTTTATTCTAAAATAGATTTGTGTATAAGTTGTGCGTTTGCAATGCACTATTGGACATTCTTTCTCATAGTCTATACGTTTCTTAAAGTAACCATTGTTGTCATTTAGGAATCTGTAAGACCAAGTGTATCATTTTGATAATATTATTAAAATTAAAAAATACAACAAAAACTGTTGGCATCAAGGGTTTGCACAAAGTGTGTATGGTATATACATAATCGTTTCCGACTATATCTATCGTGAGGCATAGTAAAAGAATCCAAAAAAAAAAGCTAAATACTTTTGTGGTTTTACTCGTGAATGGGCTAAATTGTCTAGCTTCTTTACTCATTTCTGTGAAATAAGAACAAAACGACATAAGGGAAGTACCCGAAATTATCAATCAATTTATTGCAATCTAGAATTCGATCTTACATTTAACAAAATATGTTGACATCCCAAATTTAATATTTTTAGCTCAAAAATTACTTAAACGATCGTGCTCACGGATAAACACATGACACAACGAATTCTGTACATAGCCTTATTTTTTAATGCTTTGAATATGGCTTCAAGAAACGTATATAATTCTATTTCTAAGATCGACAGACTTTGCACAAACCCATTTTTCCCTCAGTCAATGACTGATGGATATAAAGGGAGGCTATCCATTACATTCTACTTAAATGAAGCATGTGCGGGTCATTGACATAAATTTCCATAACTTGAGGAAGATCTGCCTATTTCTTCGAATACCTCTCTTCACTACCGTTTCATGGAACTTATCAATAAAATCAACATGTGTTGAAACATGTTAGAGAAATTTGGTATGGAATTATTTTTGGAGTATTGACATAACATTATACAATTTGAGCAAGATCGGTTCAAAATTTTGGGCATATAATGTTTACACCTGATTTCACGGAAATTAGCATAAGAGCCAAGTACTTTATAGCTTTATGAAATTGGGACATAAGGTGATTTTACGTTACGTCCATAACATTCTTCAATTTGAGTGAAATCGTAAACATCTCACCAGCTTTTTACCAGAGAGCAAGATCGGTTCAAAATTTTGGGCATATAATGTTTACACCTGATTTCACGGAAATTAGCATAAGAGCCAAGTACTTTATAGCTTTATGAAATTGGGACATAAGGTGATTTTACGTTACGTCCATAACATTATTCAATTTGAGTGAAATCGTAAACATCTCACCAGCTTTTATGACTCAACTCATTGGAATTAGTTTACTGGGATTAGGTATTGATACAAAATCGTGATGATTCCAAAAATGAGTGACTGATAAATATGATGTAGTCCCTTTTGACAGGCAATTACGAATATCTTGATTAAAAAAAATACTGCATACTGCACGTATTTAATATTTTTATAACATTAGAGGTTTAAGAAGAAATTGTTGCATACGATTTCCAAGAGAATCACTGATATTGGTTATCCCACCAATCCCACCATTGCAGAATTTAATTCTTTAAACAGTAAAAACAAGAGTATCTGTTGGATACCCAAACCGATTTTTATATTAGTCATAAACTTTAGGATTTATTTGTTTTTTCGGTCTCATTTTTCCGTTTAATCAATTCAGTTAATTCGTAATGGTTATATGGATTCTGTCCTTAGGGCTTTGAAGTCAAAACTCATTATGGTTTTTTTTTTAGAGAGACTTAATTAAATAGATTAAAAAATCAATTTCAATTATATATTTTTTATTAATAAATATTTGCTTTATCCGATGTGATCACTGTTTAAAAGGTTATTCTATACGACAAACCACCAAAGTTTTAATGAATTTGGTTTTTATGATTACGTAAGTTTCTTGTTTGCTTTTAAGAAGTGATATAATAGTTCTGGTTTAGAAGGATTGAGGTATGTATTGATTGATAATGTTATTGGATAGCAAAAGTGATATCATTAGGTATAATATTCTGTCAATGCCTTTGGTGCATCCCAAAAAACAACCCCNTTATTATAATGCCTTTGGTGCATCCCAAAAAACAACCCCAAACCATTATCCACCTGCACAGTGTTTAACATTTGCCATCAAGCATGCTTCAGACAAGCGTTCCCCAGGTAAGCACCTCACAAAAACTCGCGTTTTACTTCAAAATCTGATTCATCGGACCTTGGACCATTCGTTGAAAGTCCAATATTCATATTTTCTTGCCTACTTTAATCTTCTGCTTTTATTTTGTGGTCGAAGAAGAGGTTTTTCCCTGGCAATTCTGCTATTTAATGCAGCCGTTATAAATCGTCCTTTTACCGTTTACAGGTTTATTGGATTTTGTCGCCTGTTGTTAATATTGGCGACTATTTTTGCAGCTGTTTGGAGTGGATTTCATTTACTAGTTGTTTGATCATCCGCACGTATTTTTGTTGCTTTGAACCGTCCACTCCGACTGTGATTAACAATCTTACCCTCAAACTTTAACTTTTTATGATATAGACCACGTCTCTACGAATGCAATTGAATATTTCAAATTTTGACTTTGAGATGGCAGGTCTCCTTGCAACGCAACCTATTTGCATTTATACAAACATTCATACCTCCCTCAATACTAAAAATCAAAACTGTCATACGTCAAAGAGCCCACGCTAATTCTTTACGGAATAAGGAAATTTCCAAAATTACCCCTTTCACTAAAGGGGCTATTTTTTCTGGTAGAAAACCCACTTTTTTATGACATGTTTTCAGGTATTTCTACTGCGAGGAATGAAAATAATATTTTCTTGATTAAAGTTATTAATGAATTGCGCAATTTTTTAGGCTGGGGTTATACTTCTGAACGGTACTGTACGTTCCTTCTGGAGAACATAATGTAAGTTTCACATTTCTGAGACTGTTGTGTGAACTAAAGTGTGTGGGGTAGTTATTATTGCTTAGGATTAAGTTCGAGTTGACAAAGAATTTATATATTTGAATTCCACTTTGGTAATTGTCAGATCAGCCCAATATTTTATTATGATGGATATGCGATTTTTTTTGAATGCTTTATGTATAATAGAAAAGTCAAACAAATCATTCAAACTTTTATATGTAATTGAATTACTGCTGTCATAGAAGATTTTGTGAACAACGGGTGCATCGCTATCGTATGATGTTTGTGACGTTTCAAGATATAGGGTATAGTTGGTGGGGGTTGGTATCTGCCCATGGTCATGTATTCTTGTTCTTTAATTCTATTACTTCTTTTGGTTTTTAGGACTTCTTGGTATCTGATCATTATTACACAATATGAACAAATTCGATAAGCACCTTCAGGTGTTTCCCATAGAAAGTTTACTTTAAACGGAAATTAAGATAAAAACCAGGAGTTTCAAGACATGCTTTAAAATTTTGTTAAAAGCTCATTTAACGTTATTGCCAAATTAATTTTCAGAAAAAGTAAAATCAATCCAACTTACGGGTATCTTTTACAGTTCTTTTACACCAAATATTAGTTGAGTTAGCACAGTTGTCATTTGTCTAATCGGAATTTCATGATTCTATAAAATAAATAAATAATGGGTCATTGAACCAATCATTTTGTATTAGTTTAACTCATTAGGCATGTGTTTCTGAGAAAAACTCTCATGATATCAAATAAAAACAAGTAAGAAATTTACAGTCGGATAGTGAGGTAGATGTCGCTCCAAAAAATTGTTCAAATATCGTTTTGGTGTATTGGAGGTATGTCTAAGGTTCATTCAATCAACTGCATTTGTACATAAATTGGTCCTAACATATAACAATCAAGATTTTTGGCCAAATTAGCCTTAAATCGGAACACAGAGGTATACTGGACCTACCTCTGATTCTCATCCAATATTGCTAATTTTTAGTACAGACATTGACATAACATTTCGTGGAGTGCGATTTATTTTTCTAGCAAAATTTGCAGGAAGCTCTGAATTCAACAAATCTTGTTCATTTTTGGTACACTAACTATATTCTTATGCACTTAATTCTGAAATTTTAAAACAATTAAATGAAATCTGTGGGTAATTTTGCATTAAAACCTCTATTGAGATCATATAGTTACTTCTGATGTTCATTGACTCACGACTGTTTTCGGAACACATTTAGTGTATTGGAGGTATCTCTTTGTTTCATTTTTAGTACACACATTGATCATAATTCTCAATAATAAAATTACGTTAAACTAAATTAATTTGTCTGGACAAATTTGCATTAAACCCTCTTTTCGGTACACATAGGTGTACTTGAAGTACCTCTGACTTTCATCCAATCATGCTGATTTATGTACACACATTGATCATAACTCTTACAACGCAATACTTAAATTTTGCTGAATTTGAATAACCTTTTCTAGCTAAATTTACTTAAAACCCTCTTTTGGGTCCACATTGTTGTACTTAAAAAAGCCTCTGAATTTTAACGAATCTTGCTAATTTTTGGTATAGTCACTGACTTTATCTATGAAGTGAGTGAACTTCAAATATTTTATAAGATCGAAATGATAATTGTGTATAATTGTATATTAAAACCTCTATTGAGACCATATCGGTATACTGGATGTACCTCTGATTATCATTGAATCACGACTATTTTCGGAACACAGTTAGATTTTAGTAATGTGCACCTATTAACGAAATTGCACTGCAAAATACCAACTCTTACGGCACCAGTACAGTTGAGGCCCTAATTTGGAGGTGTACTGGAGATACCCGAAATATTGGTCGAATCTTAAGCCAATTCAAATTTTGATCCAACATTTTTCCCTTAAATGTGTGTGCCGAATTTCGTTATTCTAGGTCAAATCCTTCTTCCTAGTTTTGGCNTATTCCAGGTCAAATCCTTCTTCCTAGTTTTGGCTTTTGAACGGTAGGACGGACAACGCTATATCGAATATCATCACCACAGAAGAAATATCATATCGGGTGTTACAAACGTTTCCGTTAAAACAAGTTTATATTTTGCCAATTTCATTGAAGACGTGTTTAATAAATAAGACTATGTGATGGCATACAGTCATTCTAGAGTTTAAATAAAAAAAAAATTTTGTATTTAATAAAAATAAATATTCCTAGGTGGTATTGGGTGTACCATTGGTACCTCAGATTCTGGTTGCAGACCACAATCATACTAGTTTTGGGTTAACAGAGTGATCATCTGTTTCATAAGAAATTGTGGGGAATTTGATTTATGTTTGTGGTTGATCTTGACATAAAGCCTTTTATCGGATTGCATAGTACTGGAGGTACCTCTGGTTTTAATCTAAGCATGCCCATTTTCGGAACACAATTAGACGCTGTGATAACCCACCTAAGAATGAAATTGCATTCCTAAATATGAAATCATTCCGCATGGTAAATCAAGCCTTTCTTTCTAGGTTTTGCTTACAGACAGAGAGAAGGACCATCCTGTGGTTATGCTGATCATTGTGTATATTTTGGTAGGTCCTAAATTATTTGTTCGGGGTCTTATCAAAAAGTAATATTCACTTTGCTTATTTTGATTTGTGACGTGTGTAACAAGATAAATATAAGACTTGATCACAAACCTCTTCATAATACTTGTATGTCATTCATCGCTAAATTATCAAATATCTCTAAGTTCTGAACTTTATTTTTATTTGATTATATTTCTAATTAATTAATAATTTTATTTTTTGATTGAACTTCTTTTTTTGAGTAAAATAATTTATCTTTTATCTTAGATTAGTATAAGTTGGTGCTTGTCGATTTGGTCCTCCTGCGTTTGCTCAAAAATTTGGCGCTGTGTAAATTTCTAAGGCACCGTAGATTTAGTATTGCGGAAGCCGGATTCATGAGATCCAATCACACAGCACACTAGAAAGGATTTTGTTAGTGATGTTTAAGGGCCTAGTGGCTTGATAGTCCGCGCATCTTGCGTTATCTCCCTTCTTCAACACGGTGCAGAAGGAATAAAACTCGAATCGGTCGGCATGGTTTCCTTTGACTTTATTTGCAGTCAGTCTAGGAAATGCTTGACAAGCGAATTGAACAATTCTGCTAGCAATACAACAATACGAGCTTCCTTGTTGAATTTCAACCGTTCGATATCGAAGACGTCTTTCCCTGGCATGGTATGTAGTTTCCATTTTCAATTGCTTCCTGCTGAAATTCTTCACCATACCACTCGACGTTCTGTGGTATACGGAAACCAATCATCTTCTGCAGTACAAACATAGTCTACAAAAAGTACAATGCGCATTTACATCGGTAGTTGGAGGAGGTCGGATTTCGTTAAGATCTGAGCAATATTCCGGATTAGTTCAGTTTACCTCATTACCCGAAACTGGAGCCTTTTGACTACTGCACCCGTTAAAGTTGGTATTTGTCAATGAAATTTGGTTATAAGGGTGGGCAGTCATACCATGATTATATCAGTATAGGTGCCACATATGGACTCCCAATAGACGGTCTTACAATAAAATTAGCCACAATCATCAATGAAATTAAACGATATTTTGTTATTGAGTTGACATAAATATTGTAAATGTTTGAACCAATACTAGGCACGAATGGACAACATTAGAGTACATACACCCATGTGATCCGAAAAGAGGGTTTTCAGCAAAAATTAATCAAATTTAACGATATTTCATAATTGAGTGTAACGAATAGTATCTTAGTATGTATCAAAAATGGGCATGCGTGGATCGAAATCGGAGTTACCTCTAGTACTTGTATGTCCCAATTTAGGGTCTTAAACCAAATTAGCCAAAATGGACAGAGATAGGATCAATCTGTGGATCAATTGGGCATGATTCGATGAAAATCAGAGGTACGTTCAGTACACGAATATGGTTGAAAAAGAGGGTTTAGCCAGAAACATATCTTTCATTTATCTATCTTTCTAAAGTTAAAAGAAATAAATTAAATAAATAAATTTTAAAAAATGTACGTAATTGATAACATAATACCCATCACTCATCTGGTTTATGAAAGAATCATAATCTTGCAACGAAAATGTTTCTAACTTTATTACCATTCCAAATTGCAGAATCTTATCACAATTACATCACAACTTTTCAATACCAAAATTTGNTAAGTACAATGCGGGAAATCACCATTCCAAATTGCAGAATCTTATCACAATTACATCACAACTTTTCAATACCAAAATTTGGTAGAATGCTATGAAACACTTGGCTTTCCCACTAATCCTAGTTAAACGTTATACGGGAGGAAATTGTAAAATTATAGCAACAACCTAAAAATACTTCCATACCTAATTCCAGTAGTCAGTAGTCAGTAAATGTCCAATTATGGCCCCCTGAATTTCTGGATCCATGTGGCCGTTTCCAAAATTGATCTGAACTTTTGAAAGAGATGCACGGACAAATGGATATCGCTACTTTGAATTTTTCGGGAAATATATAGTCAAAAATGGCCCCAGTCAATGGCACATGTGTCAAATTAAATCGATCAACATAAACAAAAACATTCCGGTAAATACAACATTATAGAGTCCATCATTTGAGTCAAGGATTGCACAAATTCAGATTTGTTAAACAAAATTTTTGTGTTGTTCAGATAAAAGAAGAAAAGATTTTATAAGCAATGATATTACTGCCCTTAACAAAGGGAACGTTGGAAAAGTGCATTTGATTTGCATATAAAACAAAGATTCAAGATCTTTCAGTAGGTTCAGAGCCACCAACAATATCAGGCTGCACACCAGGTGTTGTAACACATTATAGTACATTCACAATACCAACGACTGTTTTGTTGTAGTGGTAATGAATCAGCTTGATACTGGTTGAACTGATACCACCGCAAAGTTGTATTCCATAGGCCTATACTCGTTTTCATATTTGCGTATGGTTCTTAGTCGAGATTTGCTGGCAATTAGGTATTTCATTTTAGTGGACTCCAAATCAAGCTCTTCTCTTTTGTTTTCTTAACACGTTCCTTGCAGAGTAGTTTGGCGCCTGGTTTTCTATCCAACTATTTAGAGCGGTTCGAGGTTGGTTATTGCATGTTATTTATGTATAAAGGACAATACGTAAAATTTTTCTATTTAAAATTGATGTGAAATGGTTAAATTTTATTCGCTTTTAAGTTGCTAGTGCTTTGAGGGTTGGTAGGTTCTATATTGAATTCTGAAATCTGAATATGAGAAATTAAAAAACGCAAAGCTTAAATGGAGTTTATGTATTGTTTCAAATTTTAATAAGGAATATGCCCTCGTTAAATTTATATTCACAATTAATTTTCAATTAGAAACTGCGTGGTCGATTGTACAATTATGGTCAAACGAAAAGCAGGGCCTGTTTGAATCCAGTTCTCGATTTTGAAACTCATAAAATGAATTGGTTGTCCAACGATCGAATGACCCACCGTCCTCGATTATTGATATGAATTCATAATACGGGTCATAAAGATTTTCAGAGGCATTTCCCATTTCTGTGTTAAATTGACTATTACTATTATTTCCATCGCAAACGGACTCCTAAAAACAGTACTCTTATAAAGAGAAATTCACAAATAAAAGCATATTTTTTAATGGTTTATATCAATATCATAAAGATATATTTGAATTCTAAGAAATAAATACTTTTGGTAATAATAATTTGAAGAAATAGTTTCGAAGACAAACAAATAATTGATTTGACAAACTTTTTAATAAAAGTATCCGCTATTCCAAATTATATCATACATGACGACAACAACTAACAAAACAAAGCTGGCTCGAATGGAACCAAACACATAGCTTATAGTCAAGTGCGCGTCGCGACGATATTCAACTTGTGCCCCTCGTCGTTTTGTGCTATAATGAGATTCGGCAGAAGAGAAAATTAAAATGCACTGTCTCCACTGGAACGCCACAAGTCTGTATAAATGTCATCGAAATCACACTGAAATGAGTATGATTTCAGATTTTTTTTGTACATGGAAATAAGTTTGACTTCGAGCGTGAAGACAGCTGGATATGCTGGCCTCCCAGCAGAACTGCAAAAAGCTGGTGGCGAGCAGTTAATCAATTTCAGGACGATTTCCTTTGCAGAATTTGGTTACTGGGAAACATGCCAACCAATTATGGAATAGGTTTCCCTGCACTGTATGGGGGATACCAGGAAGTGTTGCAACTTCACCGGCATTAGGCTTCTACCCATCGCCTAACGGATCTTGTTTGGTAAGCTGCTTCAGAAATTTAAGCCGGCTAAGAAAAAATTGATCAGATCGTAAGAGTACGCCTTCAAGCATGTGAAATTGACCAATCCTTCACATTGCGAAAAAATTTGGTACCTGAGGCCCAGGAGAGAAAGGTTTATATACACCACCCTTTAGTCTATTTTCCTTCTGCTTTTGAATATCCTAATAGAGATCACCTATTTTCCATCACATCTGAAATTCCAGACAAACTTAAAAGGCATTCCGGAATGACAATCAGATATGCCAATCCTTGCGTTCGAATGTGGGGCTTTGGGCTCAATGAAAGAGGATACTTTGGCTACCTAGGCTTCAGTTGAAACATACATAAAAACGTCAGCCTAGGGTTACGCTTCAAAGCAGTTGTTACTTTGGAATCAGTGATCAATTGAGTAATAGAGCTCATTTTCGGAAAACTTAAATCAGAATAGGCAAGTCTGAACGCTAGGTATACGTAAAAATATGAAGCCAAGCTGGAAAGCCTGATCCAGTTAAAATTTGAAATTTTTAATTTCAAGGAATCTGGGAGCAAAGTTATCTATGACAGGTTCCCGAAGTGATTGCCAGCTTCCACTCATAAACGTTTATGAAGGCGTCAAAATAATTAACCAATACCAATTTTCATGAACTTTCGATTAAATAACTAGTCACTGTATTCATTTAAGAAAAATCGGGGATAAAACGTGAAAAGTAGCTACCCGAAATAATTTTTTTTTTTTTTTTTAGAGCTACCCGTAATTTTTTGTTTTATTAGAGCTACCCGTAATTATGAACAATTTTGATCAAATAAAATAATCAGAGACAGTCATGTCGGTATACTATGTATACAATGAAACACTTCGCTTACAGGCTAAATTGCTTAAAATTAGGGGTTAAAGCGCTATGGTGGGTCCCGGTTAATATGTACGTCGTTGGATAGTTTGCGAAATCGACCTGGTTATTTTTTTTAAATATGTTCTGAACCAAAATTTATTTCCTTAAGGCCAAATCGCTCGAGTTACCGTGTTCGCGGATAGACGGAGTCTGATTAAGCACAAGGGAAAGACTATTTTAATAAATTAATGAATTTATTTCTTAATTTCAACAATAGCAATTGCAATTATAATGTAAATTGGCAAGCTTTAAATACTTATCGTTCAGATAAAATTCAAAACAAATCAATAATATAATTCTCAACTTAAGCCAACTGTGTGATACACGTTGTTTCGCAAATGGTCCATAAACAGAGAAGTCACAAAGGTTTAAATTTAAAAAAAAAGAGAACACAACAATTGCTAATTAATTCTTTAATGGCTCAAATTGTTTTTATCAATAAATTAATGATAGACAGTGTCACTTTATGCGCAAACAGTTTTTGGATTTCCATGACATATGGTTCAATTTATATTATTTAATTCACCTTTCACAATTAACTTGGATTCCTTTTATATCAGTACATTCAAAAATTCGATTAGTACTGATGAAAAGAAAATCCACAAAGTACTTTACAGGCAGATATTTTTAAAAGTGAAATTACCGCTTTTTTTAATATTTTTGAATTTCTCGTAATTTCTATTGCTTTTTTTCGTTTAATATCAATATGTCATATTTTTCGATTATTTTATGTATAAAAATAATTAAATTTTTTACACAATATGATGATGATGTCTTGGATGGATTTTTTATTTAATCAATTCCATAAAAATTTTCTGAATTTCATTTATGTTTGGGGATGGATCCATTGTTTTGTATGTATATCCGATTAAAATAGACGAATTCACCATATTTAAGTCAACACAATAATGAAAGTTCGTTGGATTCAATTAATGGACCGTTCTTTTTGAACCGAGGAGCAACTTTATACCTAGTTTTTAGCTTTGACCCCGGGTTTCGGAAAATGCTAGGATACTACCATTTCGAGCCTAAAAACGAAATTAAATATAAAAATATCCCAAATTCTAAGACTGCAATAGCCCTAAAAGTACTGATGGTACCTTAAATAATGCTTGGATCTTATTGAAATTCAAACTTCGATCTTTCATTTTCCTTTTTGGTTAAGCTCACCCTTCTTTCTAGTTTTTGCATACTGACACGGGTACATGTATTCAAGTGGTGATAATAGTCATATCGGTGTATATGTTGTGGATGCTTCAATGGTATGGCCAAAACTATTAAACATATTGATAACTCACTTGGGGAAGTTATAACACCCTACGTAATTTGAATACAAAACGATAAACGATTCGAGGATTTTATGCAGTCAGTTGTTACCAGTTATCGGTTATCTACCTTGTTTATTAGATATGTTGGAACTGTGAAGTTCGCCTTTTCAGATTTTTGATGCATGCAAAAACAACGTTATACAAATAAAAACCAATTTTGTTCGAATGTACATTCGTTGCACGTTGGACGACCTTACCGATTTGTATATCTAAAGATCGCCATCGCTGGATTATACGTTACGAAAGTGTGCTCTAAAAAGCAGTATCTAAAATTTGTTAAACTGAAAATCTGTTCATTACATTGCATTTCAAATTCAATGGATTGGAAACATGTTAATTAAAATCTTTTATATTTTTGGATGTACTATATGATGTATTTCCTTCCTCATTCTTCCTATTTAAATGCCGTAAAATGTAACATATGACTACAAAATGTCTTGTAGACTGATAAATATGGAGAGACATGCAAAACGAACGTGAGCTGGAATGACATTTAGGTATTGGGCAGATGAGACTTGGCGATGCCGCAAGCGATCTGTTTGTTGAAATTTTATCTTCCAATTGCTCTAACCTACCTGGGTCGAATGCTGTCTTGAAAGTTCGTACTAAACACTTGGCATGAACGTTTCCAACTATTTGAAAAAAATCGTTTACGTATCCAATTCCTTAAAAATGGCCGCAGGAAGATGTTTCAAATGATCATGGTATAGCAAACCTGTGTCACATTCTTAACATATTACTACTGATTCCGTCTTAGAATCCGATAAGAACAATCATATCGGTTTTCCAACACGGTTGGGCTAGAGTTAAATCAACTGTAAAGAACATAATAGAGTCTCAAAATTAGTTAATTCAGAAGAACAATGATATCGGTTTTCCAACACGGTTGGCCTAGAGTTAAATCAACTGTAAAGAATATAATAGAGTCTCAAAATTAGTTAATTCAGGTTTTTCCCAGGGTCTATAAACTGATACTACTTACATGAATTTTTGTACGGCATTCTATTCAGTTGAGCATGAGTGCCTCTTGATTAAAATGGGGATGCTTTGATTTCCCCATAAGGTCCCAAGGTCACTAAGGTCGTGCCTAACGGACTTTCATCGTAAACGGAATGTTATCTGATTCATTTAATGGCAGATCTGGGGTACCACAAAGCAATCATTTTGGACAAATGCTTCTTCAACATTCTTCTATATACAGATGATGCCTAGGTTTTCAAAGTATTAGAAAGATATAATTATGCATGGAAATATTACAGACTATACTCACCACCTCTCCACGAAAGCAATTGAAACAGTGTATAAATTTAAAGACTTATCCGTAGTCATAAACAGAAAATTGTCTTTTAAGACACATACATAAATATTGAATGTTTCAGCTGACCAAATTCTCTACTTGTAATTACTGAAGAATGAAATGGAAATTCGAATTCCTTTCACAACTCTTGAATCCTATTTTATGGAATCCCCAATATCAGATTTATGTGGATAAAACTAAGTGTAAGCAGAAACTATATATAATTTTTGCAGTAAAAAATGTGAATTCAGGTACAAAATACTCAACCGCAATACGAGAATCGATTGGATCTCATAGGCCTAAATGTTTTGGAAGGTTGCTCAGACACTTTTATATCCATCAGTTATAGCTTGAGGGAATTATGGGTTTGTGCAAATTATGTACTTAGTTACTTACTTAATTGGCCATTAAAACCTGATGCAGATCTTAACCTCAGCAATCTTTCCATGCCATATGTCACTATGCTTTTCAGCTTGGTTGTAGTTGCGAATTCCTAGCGTTGACACATCGTTTTAAACCTGGTCAGTCCATTGCAGGTTTGGCCGTTTTCTTTGTCGAATACCAGTGCTCGGAATTGAATCGAACACTTTATGAGCTGCTGTTGAGTCATCCATATGACCGATAGGGCCTTCCAATGTGAACATCGTCCAAGATCAAACAGCTTGTGATTCCACCTGATGCACTATTCGCCACCGTCGCAGTAAGGGCCTTCTATTTTCTGTAGGATTTTCCTCTCGAAAAAAACAAAGTAGATGATCATCAAAATTGTAAGCGTCTAAGTTTCAGCTAGAATCCTTACACGTTGGCACAAAGGACCTCGTCTTGTACTCGTTATCTACTAAACCCATTTTCTGTGCTTCTTCAATTAATTTTGGGAATGTGGCGGTAACTTCCCTTTTACTTTGGCCAATGATGTCCCCCTTAGACCATTGTTAAAGTGTGTTTTAGACCCGCTGCACAGATGATTTTCTCTGCGAAGTTACAGGATAGGAAATCGACTTGTTTGAAACCCCATTTGGCATGAAAAGGCTCCATCAGGTCGGTAACAACATTCACGACATATCCGGCTTTTCAAAGTGTTATTTCGGAAAGCCTTATTAATTTTTCGGGGATGCTAACCTCATACATGAAGGCGTATAGGTGATCCCTGCGTGGAATCCAAAGGGGCCTTAAAATTTACGGAGAGCCGTAAAATGGCAATGACCACATCTTCACGGTCCGGAGTCGAGATTTGAGCGATTATTGTAGATGGGCTCGACATTCCGTTCTAGGAATTTTGAGCGTCATCGATTTTAAAGATGTTATTGAAATGTGCCGTCCATAAAGTGAGCTCCTGACATCAGTTACCAGATGACTATCTGGTCTTTGTAGAATGAAGTTCAAGTCTTGAAACCTTCAATCATACGCTACATCTTTTCCAGAAACTTTCATACCAAATTCCTTATGCCCTCCATCCCGGTTTCTGCACACTTCCTTTTCATGAATTCATGCTTTTTGTGTCTCCTCGTATCAATATTATTCATCATACTACGTACGTTTTTGTAGTCTACATAAATTTCCGACTATACGTTTCTTGGAATCCTGTTTTGGATACACAGTCATAGAATTTGATTGAGCCATGACCATCTGCTGTTATCTTCCATAACAATCATATTTTTTTAAATAAATTGCTGGAATTTGCTTTCTGAATATATTTTGTTACAAGTGAAGTCAAGCTGAAGTAAACGCGCAAAATCGGTGTATAACTTCGGGTACCTCCCATAAAAAGTGCAATCCTGAATTAATGGAAACTAGCACAACAGCCACGTCGTTTAGCGCATATAACTAAAATTTGGTATGGTTATTGAGACATTGCCTTAAAATTGTTCATTTTGAGTGAAATCACTTTGTAACTTGGGATACATTCCGTGTTTTCTGAAAATTTGTTTGCTTGCATTTTTGGGTCTTTACTACTACATATGACAATTAGAACGAAATTTACTAAAATCTTCTCGTACCTCCCATGGTTCTCGGAAATTAGCTTAAATGCTAGGTATTTCATCACATCCTAATGAACTTCGTTACTTACACATCTTTACGTAATTGTCATGTTATTATACGATATGAACGAAATCGGTCCGAAATAGTACCTTCGGTAGCCGTTTTTGACCTGATAGATTTTTTTTTTTTGTTTTACAGTATTTTTTGTATTTTCTTCCACATTCAATTACAATTTTGAAAATTGTTGAGATACGGAAATGTAAGTAAAAATTAAATAAAAAAAATTAAAAGCTATTCATGTAGCGAAAAATTAGAGCGAATACGAATTATTAGAATAAAGATAAAAAAAAGTTAACAAGAAGAAAAAAAATCGTGGATGCCATGTTTCCACTGGAAGATCCCGATAATTGCTGAAATCTTAAAAACATTATTCCATTATTTATTCCCATCAGTCATAGCCTCAGTGTATAATGGGATTGTGCAAAGTATGTAATGCATAGAAATAATTTTCTCCGACGATATTTTTCTTGGAGATATATGCATAGAATCAAATAAAATTCTTTGAGCTATTTTTATCTGTCTGTNTTATAGAATCAAATAAAATTCATTGAGCTATTTTTATCTGTCTGTGACCTCGATAAAAAAGTGATTTCATGTTCGTGTATGGGCGATAAGTCCGATGACCTCCTATAGAACGTTAACTAAGTGTTTTATCGCATTGTAGTGAAATTTGTTATGGACGTATTTTGGGTCATTGCCACAATACTGTCAAATTTGTGCAAAATCGGTAGATAACTTCGGATACCTTCAATAGGACATTTGCTTCCAATATCACGGAAGCTATCTTAAATACCAGGTATTTCATCGCATGCTACAGAAATTTGTTACTGAGACGTTTGTACGTTATTGCCATATTATTTAACGACATGAGCAACATCAGATTATAGTTTTGGATACCTCTCAACGACATCTTATCTCCGATTTCACATAAATAAGCAAATATCTTAAGTTTCGAAAATTTCATCTGGTTATAAGATTTGATGCTTTTATAAAATAATATACTAATGGGTGGTAAACAGTCGGTTTTTACCAAGTAATTCATCTATCTTGTTTTAATTTATAGAGCTGTTCTTCTGTTTAACCTCGTGAAAAATTATGGCGGAGCCATCAAAGTTGGGCTAGACCGTTGGGGTGTGAGTGTAATCATTGAAGTTAGGGCGCAGTTACTTAATCTAGAATGAAACCAATGTTGATTTCACGCTGAATTTCGGTGTTTATCATGAATCGTGGAGCATTTGATTGAAATCGTTGTAATTTTTTTTCAATAGCAGAGGATGCTGTACCCACCATCTGGATATTTTCATATAACCAGTTTGGTTTGAATATGCATTTATATATAAAAAATTTCTTTTTGTCTAACAATATTTACTGTTTATGTTAACTGAACAATTTATTTCTAAATTGAACTCATAGAACCATTCTCTTCATGTAAATATTATTTCTCCAGGTTAAGCGGTAATCAAGATGTATTCCCTAGTACTTAGATAATGATCTTATTGTGAGGCGAAATCATTGTAAAGTTTTACTGGGGCCTATTTGCTTTCATGTTTCAAATGGTACTTGCAAATTCTTTCACCCATTCACTGTTATTCGCCATATTTTCAGAAAATTTTGATTAAGCTTAAATTGAGTTTTTTCCAGTGAAAATGTTTTGATTGAATTTTTGTTTGTTGTTACAATAGGTAAGAAGGGCAATTAGATGCAGGTATAATGTTGGGCGATTCACAATGCAATGCGGAACACCAGCACCGATCTTATGTGGTCCGAAAAAAATAGAATGTATTTTTTTTAACGGTTCAGATCTGTCAATAAAAATTCTAGTGCATAACTGTTATCATTCAAAACGTTTGTGGATATTTGAAAAGATTCTATGCACTTGTTCTTTTCGGAAATCAAATTGATGGTTTGCTTTGATTTGCCTACGTTCAATTTGTTGCATATAAGGCACTAAAATTATTCAATTTTAAGGCCCCTAGGATAACACCCTATTTCCTGAGTTGGAAAATAACATTTGGGCAGAGATGCATTGAAAACTTGAGTTAATAAATTAAGCTTCTCATCTGGTATATCTTTTTGATATTGGAAGCTCCATTCGATATACTTCGCTGTGATACGTTTCGACTTCTAATATGTTCAGATCATAGTTATAATTCTTGGGCTTCCACACGTTGGTTAGATGACAAGCAAATATTTAAGCTTTCTCAGAATTAGATTCTGCCAAGCAGATCTGGTTTCTTAGGCGAGGAGTGTGATACCCTATATCTCCCTTACAATTATAGATTCAGCTCCTTTTGTATGCAATATATCTTGTTTGCTACCTAGCTTTCTAAGCAATTCGCTTCTCCACAATTTTTTCATATACTTGTTGTTAGCAATATTTTCTGATATTGGCACATGTTATTTAGAGTAGATTCCAAACCTTCTTTTGGAATTCGTCATGAGTTTTATGGGGTAGTTTGGCACTTTGCTTTCAGGCTATGGTTATTTTAATGCCAGTCCTTCTTTAGCAATATATTTTATTGGTAAATAGTTCAATGCCTCTTATGCCCGATTACACGCGAATGATCAAATATACGGATTTTTTATTTTATTTGTTGGTCTATTGGGCAGTTGGTTGGTTGTCAAATCAAAATAAAAACTAACTTAAACGATTTTAAGAACGCATATAGCTCTCCGCCCTTTTTTGTGGTAACCCAATTTGTATTGTTCGAGTTAAAGTCCCATCCAGGCATAAATCTCCAACCAAGCGTGTTAATATAACAGACGTGAGTAAGGGCACGTTTTCATCACATATAATATTTGTGGCTTCTTCGCCTTGGTGCAAATAAAACTTGCTTCGAAATATTTGATTAAAATAACGTGGCCACCATAGATGCATTGATTGAAAGAAGTCATACTTGGCCAAAGGAAAGTGGGTTTTACATGTAAAAAGGGTCTGTGAAATAATAATTATATTAACATCATGTACGTAGAAGAAAGTTCTAAAGTCATCTGCATGGAATGCCAGTCCATTCGCTATCCATACGACGATTTTTAAACATATTGAGCTGTTTAAGTTATAAGGCTTTCCTCAAGATTAGCAAATATAGTTATTTGATATATGATTTGTTTTACAGCTTTCATGATGTCACGCATTTCGGTTATTGTTACACTATTTGATGGATGGTTTTGGGATTTTTCATTCGTGCGTTGCGAAGAACTTGAGCATGAGTTTTGCTTTCATGATGAAGTTGCTTGTTGGACGGCCTTTAGTCATTGTACTTCATGGGTTTTGTATGTAAGCTTGGAAAATATTCTTTCGTTGCATACTTTGATTTATTCTGCAACCGCTGCTAGGATAATTATGTGTTATTTGCCATTTGCAAACTGACTAAGCCGCGTTTATCACTTATTCAAACATAGCCAGTCAGTGATTCGAGATGTTCACGATCCATTCATTGGCATTTAGATTATATTTTTCATTTCATTTTCATTTTCAATTCGCGCTTGTGCAGATGGATTCATTGGCATTTTAATATGTACTTTTAGTTTTTATTATTTATTTTTATTATTATTATTATGTTTTTGGGACTTACAGTTCTCCTTTAAATGAACGATTATTAGTAATTCTCTCAAAATTTACTCGAATCTCGTAGTGATGATGTGCATTATGGAATCGGTTAAATTTGACTATTACATGTATCTTCATTTTGGGATTGTACAACACGTACCGTATTTTATGCTGGTATTGAAGCATTGAATAACTGTGATATTTATCGAGGGACATACTTTATTCGACATGTTTTTAAAATGTTAATTGAGTGCAAATTTAACGATTATTCCCTTCGCACGTAAACAACTCGCTGATATAGTGACGTTCTAAATTTCAAATGGTCGTGCAGTTGTTAACTTAACTTTGAATTTATCGTGGCAAAACAGTTAACACTATGCATCGTCTGGTATCAATTCAACAAAGACATTCCAATGCACTGATTAAAGAGTTCAGAGAGAGTATTGCCCAGAACCCAAAAGTGTCGTATTGTCACTGCGCTCAACATTTTGTCATCAGGGGAACTAGTTTAAGACGCATTTTGAAAGATGATTTGAATTCGTTTCTATATAAAGTGCATTTAACACAAAGTATCTCGCCAATAGACCATCCACGTTGCTTGAAATACGGCCAAAAAGTCTTGACTGACAACCCAGATCTTCAATTTTGACGCTTTCGCAATAATTTTAATGGGGTTATTGGGAAAAAAATTACATTGACAAGATCAATTCAAACATATATGGTGATATTATTGCTATGCCACCATGTGACGTATTATGGGATAGAGGCATCCTTAAATATTAGTTCCACTACAAAAAAAATTTACTTCATCCAAGAATGGCTCGTGTCGATTGATGTTAAAAAATGATTCAATAGTTCATCCGTGGCTCTATAGAAGATATTGTAAACGCAATTGTTTACGTATCATGGTTATATTCTTATGAGCTGAAAACAAAACTGCGATCGACCGTGTGTGTATTCCAAGATGAGTTAAAATTACAAAAGTTGTTCGCGTACAAAGTTCTCCGAATCAAATGGCTTGAGACCTATCAAAATATACATCCTCTTTCCGACCGTCGGTACGTAAACAAAAACTAGAACGTATGTCTTCAGCTAGATTTATGAAAATTCTGCACATATTCTAAGAAAATTGTTTGTTCGCACATTGTATTACGTTAAGATCCCATCTTTACTCTCGATATCCATGGTTCGCCTTCTTACTTAGAATTGGGGCTGTCAATCGACTGCAGTCATAAGAGTTTATATTTTTCAATGAAATTAAATTTCATATTTAATGGAATATTAGCTGCACTTCTTTCAAAAATGGATATGCTTGGATTCAAATCAGAGATACCGCAAGTACGCCTATGTAGTCACAATCATAATTTAAATTCAAAAATACATCGTTATTGAGTGGACATAAATATGACCAATGTGTATACCAAAATGGACATGATTGGTTGAAAATTCGATGTGCCTGCAGTACACCTATGTAGTCGCAACAGAGTGTTATAAGCAAACAGGACACAATCATCATTTAATATTGGTTTGTGTACTTCCACAACAAGCATTTGCCCTTCCCAAAAAAATTTGTAATTGATTAATTATTGTCGTTTAAACATTATGAAAATTGTATTTATATTCCTTGCTCTACAAATACCTAATAATAATAATAAAGATAATTAGATGAAAAGGGTTTTTTTTTTTTTAAAATTTCGTTATCTGGCAAAGAATTAGCGTGAGTTTTCTAGCATACGTCAGGTAGTTCGATTTTTTGTATTAAGGGAAGTATACATATACGAAAAAACTCAGATTGCCCTGCATTGTAACAAAAGCAACCGTTGCAGCGAATACCTAGCTTCGCAAAATCAAAATTTGAAATTCTATTGCATTCCTAGCAAGGAGTATGTCGGAATCTGCGGAAAATTTAATTGAAACTCAATGCCACATTGTCGCCCTATACAATCTGAAGTCATCGAACAATCGCTAAGGAACTGAAAATTTTGAGGAGAACCGTGAGAGCGGACGGCCTAGAGCAAAATAATAAAAAAACGTGAGGATTATTAAGCAACTAGTAAACGCAATCGATGCCTAACAGCTCCAAAAATAGCCGCCAATATTACCACCAATCGACCAAATCCAATACGCCTGAGTATGATAAAACGACGCCTTATAACGGCTGGCAGGAATTTGATGAAAAAACCTCTTCTTCGGCCCAAAAAAAAAAATAAAAAATAAAAAATAGATTAGAGTAGACAAGAAAATATGCAAATTGGACTTTTAACGAATGGGCCAAGGGGCTTTGGTCCGTTTTTGTGAGGCGGTCAGCTGGAGAACGTGCTTCTTCTCACTTTAATTAGTATAAAAACCTGATACTTCATCGGATTTTACTGACATTTTTCATGTTAGCATTTTTTATGCAATAACACTGGTTGATTTGAGCAAAATCGATCAATACCTTCGAGTACCGCCCATAGAACGTTTACTCCCGTTTTCCCTGAAGTTAATATACAAACTAGGTACTTACTTCAACGCATGATACTGAAATTTGTTACATTTTATCTTGATATTTTTACGTTATTGTTATATTATTCTTCGAGCGAAATCAGTCAAATATTTTTATACGTCACATGGGCGTTTATCCTCGATTTAACTTTCGTTAATAACGGGTTTTTCATCCGAAGTTACTGATATTTGATATTCTTGCAATATTTGGATTCTCTTATCAATTGAATGACTGATGGGTATTCTGGAGTCTGTCTTGACGGACTATTACATTGATCTTGTTTGATTCTATGCATATGTCTCGAAGAAGCATATAGTCGCAAATGATAATTTCTTTGCATTACATAGTTTGAAGAAACCCATAATGCCCTCAGCGTATGACTGGTGGGTATAAAAATAGAACGAAGTTGTACAGCACCTCTTCGAAATTCCACTTTTCTGGTTTTTCCAAACAATATCACATCTGTCTGATTGGCGCCACTACTAGCAATAGAATTTAGGCTATAATTCAAATTGTGAAATATTGTAGAAGTCAATCTTCTCTTTTCAACACCTACTCCACATTCAATGTACTTATAAGCTATTACTTTTCACAATTTTCAGTCTTAGACTGAGGGTATTGTAGCGTTAGGGTAAATATGTAATGGGCTTCCGACTATATGTCTTTTGTGCGTCTTCCCGTTTGTCTGCCGGTCATTCTGCTAGTTCATCTCTCCGTAGTGTAATAAAATTCAGTTTCTAAGCATAGCTCTCAAAAAAATAGTTCAAGTTCGGTACCGCCCATAGAATGGAATGGATTGGAAACATTTTTGAATCATTACCCAATATGAAACTTGGTAATTAACATATTTTACAATAATGCCATAATATTGTACTGTTTGACTGAAATCAGTCCATAATTGAAAATGAATCTTCTACATCTTAATGTTATGTTACTAGTGACATAAACATGTGTGTGCCTTGTTATTAAAAGATCGTCTCATGCTTCAACTGTATTCCTTAGAAATAAATACCCAGAAATAATAGGTTGGACTTTAGTAACACGAATAGTTTTGTCAGGGCTCTCAGTACTTGTCTTTTCTTAACACGAATAATATTTGACTGAGGACCTACTTCGGAAACACCATGAATAATATTTGACTGAGGACCTACTTCGGAAATATCAAGAACTCAAAACTCAATATATACTTCGGCCTCATCACTAGCGCTATCTTCATTAATTGAATTATTTACGAAAGCCATCGGGAAATCTAACTCATCGTCATCAAAAGCTCGGAGTTTCACCTATTTACATAAATAATTTCGTGATTGAGTGTGAAAGTTGAGTAGTTATAATTATTCCTTAAATGACTATCTACTTACGCCAAGTAAAGTATAACATAAAGAGTTTCCCAAATTCGTTACCAAGATAGGTATAAATATTTTACTTGCGAAATTTAATTACACTTGGCTTTGATTGATGTTTAAGAAAGCCACTATTATCAATAAGACTGAAGCTTGAAAAATTGTGTTGAATATCGGGAATAAGCAAGCAACTGCCACCGTAACTATCGTTTTGATTCGTGGCGGAAGTTGAGTTTTGGTATCTACAAACCAAAAACGTCTGAAAGTCATAAGCCCTTTAATTGGTTTGGGCGTCGGACGTATTTTTCGATAATAGTCACTCTAAGAATGTCTGTAGAATTCGGTGGTAATTATTAACTAATAAACGAGAAAATAGCCGACGGACTATGATACCGCGACGTGATTTCTTAAAGTATGTAACAACATTGCTACTTTTTGACAAATGCAAACCTTAACAGATATAAATGACTGCCTGGTCGGTAATTTCAGTAGCATTAAAAATGTTTATCCAAAATGCTGCGGTTTTGTTGTAATGTTAATTGCCTCATGTGATGATAAACTATCAATATATAATAGATTCAGCAATTTCTTCGAGCATGACTACTATTTAGGAAATAGATAAATATTTTATTATTTTCCGTTTAATATTTCAGATTTTCAATATTATTAATATTTTACTTTTGTACATGGTGGTAAAATGTTTCCTTTGAAGTTCTCAGTTAACTGAGAAGCGATCAGCTTCTAGAACTCTTCCGGCTGAATGCTCTCAATTATATAATTAGGACTAAACTGCAAGCAAGGCTTCAAGTGAATTTGAACGACCAGTGCATATAAAAAATGCTGTATATCAGAATATGAAGTACTCTGTCTTGCATAACGTAAAGCAACAATTAATATTTCTTCGAAGGCGGCAGTCAAAGTTGGAGGCTCTCCCGGCAAAGCATCTTTTTGCCAGCACTAGCCATTAGACAATCAAGTCATACAAGAATATGGGGAAAAAAGAAAAAGGCCGTAAAAGGCCATCAAAGCTGATATTCTTATTTATTTTACTTTCTTTGGCGGACTTCAGTTCAATTAATTATTCATACGCAATAATTGCTGTAATTATTTTTGAATATTCGAAAAATACCTTTGAGATCTTATTAAGTGAAATTTAAAAAAATCTGAAGAATAAATGTTTATATACATGAACTAATTAAAGAAAAGAAAAATTGTGTGTTACTAAACACAGAGTGTTATTTCATAGTAATAGAAATTTAACCATCGATCAGCCTCCTGGCCATTCAGCGCTACATACAAAGGAAGAAAAAAAAATGTATCGTTACTGTCCGATCCTTTTTGTGGTTATTCAAGGTAGGACAAGAAAATTAATTTACATACAAATCAGTTGTACGAATACATCCAGGTAATCATAATTGCTTGACTTTGGAGCCATCAACTAAAGGACAGAAAAGATCAATTTTTGGCGCAATTTTCCTATATTTATGCGTAACTTTTCAATATTTTGAAAGCACTTTTCATAAATATTTTGGCGCAGTTCCATTAAGTCAAAGTATAAACATTTGGGAGGCATTTCAAAAATGTACATTCAAGATATATTGCCGAGCTAAGTGCAGAAGAAAAACCATTACAATCACATAATTAGACATTTTTTTGATTCTACACAAATCTATGAATTCGTCCAAATAAAAATCAAACAAGAAAAAACATTTGTCTAACAGTATGTACATTTTCTGTGGGGTTTTTGGATATGAAAATTTGTGGCTACATTTTTTTGTTAGCAAATAGTTTTAACATTAGTAAATACCATCGACTATCGGCTTCTTAGATAAGCAGGTCACTGCCTATGCTTTAATTAATTTCATTGGCTTACAAGAACAATAAAATAGCTGGTGAGTGCCTTGCTTTCACTATACGCAAACAGTAGCAACCGAGAAGGAAAACGTATCACAATTCCATTAGAATCCATTATGATTTTCTAATATCTGGTTGCTCTGAATTGCTTTTTGGTTGCTTGCCATTATGGCACTAGCTTTGCAGACATGAATTACGTATTGTGTGCTCGCGAAGGTATTTTCAATCAGGATCCCTCCATGATCCCGTGCAGGGATATCATTGAGGCTCATCGAGCCGAAGTGCAAACGCTCTGAGGATCGATAAAACACGAATACCGTGCCTCGAAAAGCAATCGAATTATCGATCCTGCCGGCTTATCAGACTTCAAAGAACAATATAATTCATTCAGTCCTACTTCACCCAGTAGCTCGCGTACTCATGAATCGCATCCATGATTCTCAATCAATTTTTCAACATCTGACGCTGAATCCTTCATTGGTGATTATGAGAAATTGGCGTCTTTTCGAGACTTGTTTATAGCTAGCTATATCCGAAAGTCCGGACTGGCCGATGTTCAAAGACTATTTCATTTACGAAATAAAACTTCTGATGATGCCAATGATATACATAGCGAAGCTGCGTTTGATAGAGAAGGATTTACTATGACATGGTAAGATCAATCGGAGCGATCCGAAAATAAGAACCTTTTAACGTTCTATTCAGGGATCTTCAAATGCAAAATATGCAATTCTAATGCGAATGAATTGCAGTGGTAACCGAAATTCCTTAATAAAAATGACCACGAAACTTGAGAATTGGTAAGATGTTGGCGACTCTGCATCAACTGTTCAACGTGGAATTATACATTAGATGATTGTAACAGCCAGAATACTTGTGTTAAATGTAAAGAGAAACACAATACCTTGCTTCATCATGAGGTTTCTCTCAAGAAAAAGTTGCCCTCCTTCAAGTCATCACCTTCTGACGAGGGACAAACCACTTTCGAATTGACAAGTAAAAAGATACAGTCGGCTGATGCAGAGTTTCAAAACAGTGCACTTCAATTCTGTGTGGCAAATCAATCAAAAACCATACTACTTAGCACTGCTATAATTTCTATTATGAAGATTTCTACTTTCCAGCCCGTGGTTGTCTTCATAGCTGGTCGGAGGAATGTCCATTTCCGTTCGACACTTCTATCTACTGAAGTTGCCCTTCCCGGCGATTAATATCAAAATATAATATATATGCAGTTTCCACAAAGTGTTTGTCATTCGTCGTATCATCTCTAGTTATATGGAATATATCTATTCCTGTTAGCACTCCCGTGCTAAAAACGGTTGTTGGCACCGTTACGTTCACCATCTTGAACCGGCTTCTACAAATCATGTCCAACCTCCAACTAGCAGACCTGGAGTTCATGAAAAGTGCTCCCATTGACGTGCTCATCGGGGTGAACATTCTTCCCTAGATTATTCTTTCTGATGTCAGGAATAATGAATGCAATTGATTGCGGGCTCAAGAATCCATACATAGTTGGACTCTTTCCGGGCCTCTTTTCCATGCTAATTTGAAATCATGTACAATCATGCTTTAAACTGATGAATGCTACAGGTTAGAAAAACAATTCCAGAGGATTTGGGAAATAGAAGATGTTCCCCACAAAAATGTATGTCCCAAGTCAATCATTCTTGTGAAAACCTATTGAAATCCACCATAAGGAGAAATGACAATGGGCTTTTCATGATGCAATTACCATTCTGCGAAGAAAACCCAAACTCACTATTTCAAGGTGAATCCCAAAGGTTAGTCAAAAATCCCGAATTAAATGTCGAGTACCTAAAGGTTTTGCAGGAATACCTTTCCGTGCATCAAATGCGAAAGGTAGAAGCCGATCCTGTGAAATCAGATTATTTGCATCATCATGCAGTTCTAAAGACAGAAACCCTGAGTACCAAAATGAGACNGCAGTTCTAAAGACAGAAACCCTGAGTACCAAAATGAGACTAGCATCTCACAATTCGTCAGCTAAAATAGATATGTTTCCAATTTGTGTTCTTTGGAGATGTCCAAGGTAATTTTCATTCAGCTAGTGACATTCTGAAGGGCTAATGTATGGAGATGATGGATTAGGTGGGGAAATGACAAATGGACTTGGAATTCCAACGATATTCTTAAAGGACTCCTCTCTGAATATCCACACAGGGAAAACTTCGTGGATCTCGAGTGTATCAGCCAGGCAAAGACTCTAGGCATTCGTTGGAATGCTCAATTCTACAAATTGTATTTCATTGCAATCAGTATGAAAACTGATAATCTATTCAAGTGGCTTGGAACCATAAAATTTTCGAACTATGTAAGAATTAATGGTATACTTTCCTTTTAGACTACACAGACCTACAGAAAATAACAATTCCCCGATGATCGGATATTCACCAAAAACTGATATCCGGTTTCACCTTTTTTGTGATGACTCCGAGAAAGCCTATGCAACTGTTGACTATGTTCGG
Source organism: Cirrula hians (assembly GCA_001015075.1). Taxonomy (NCBI): domain Eukaryota; kingdom Metazoa; phylum Arthropoda; class Insecta; order Diptera; family Ephydridae; genus Cirrula; species Cirrula hians. The sequence goes on from JXOS01049634.1 coordinate 29,784, forward strand.
CTTAATGTTGAACAGAAGGTAGCTACACAATTATTGATAACTTAATCCCGAGACGCTCCAGTAAAAACTCATTCCATTCCATGACTCGAGTTATGTCGTGCTAGACTACTCTCCGACAGTTATCTGCCCCAAAAACGCATCCAACATTGTAACAATATAATTGAACAGATTCAAAAATTCAGCTAGCTTGGTTATCTTGTCCACCATGTCATTGGTCAACCTTTGTGGCAAATCGAGTCTTCAAAATCGTTCAAATAGTTGGACCCAACAAATTGTTTTACGGTGAATACACTCATAATCCAGCGGGCTTAGCCACGAATAGACCAAGACTTTGCAAACTCGTTGTAATTGTGGTGACATGGTCGTGCAAGGTTACAGTTAAATTCCAACATGCACTTTAACTCTGAAAATGAATTCGAAGCAGTGAAACCGTGCATTGTAACAAGGAAGATCGATCACTGGATATTAACACGATTTCCAGCTACGCACGAGCTATACGAGTAATGGCTGACATTGTTAAAATTTATTTAAGATGTCAACCAACCCACCACCAGAGAAATACATTTGAAAAGGCACCGCTTCCAGAGCATAAATAAAGTCAGTTGGAGATCGAATGGTCCTCATGATACAGCAGAGTCATTTCAAAAAAGAGCGCAACCCATTATAAAAGAAAGAAGAAATACGAAGTGCAGGATGTAAGTGCCTTGCAATGTGAGAGTAAAAAACATAGTAAAAACAATTATCCATCATCATAAAACGAGTCTGATTTATAGAAAATTATTCCAATCGCTTTTGATGAGTTCGCTAACCATTGGAAGAACTACAATAACTCGCCCGTTTACGAACAAGGAATTGGAATATACTGGTTCCAGCCTCAAAAAGCTCCCTTCAAATAATGTTACATGTGTGTCTTTGTATGATTTGCTACCAAGACTATACAACTTGAATGCACAACAGACTTGTACACGGCAGTGTTTCTTCAGCAGCAGCAGTTCACCTACTCGTAGTGATACAAGAAGACCATTTGATGCCAATGGAAGGGCAACACGGTCAGATCATAAAACTATAACCGATTTCCGATAACCTCATCTGGGTTGCTGATGTACGAAGACAACGAGGGTTTGAAACAGATTATTTTTCTACGGTCAGTATAACATCCGTTCTTAATCAAACGTTTAGTATCCGTATTATGTGGCTTGTTCAAATAGTAACTCAAAAATTGCCTAACCTTTAAGTATGTTCGAGAAAGGTGCGCCTACAAATTTCAACCAACTCTTACAATACACAATAGAAATGCTGAGTATTAAATGTTTAAAATACATTTAAAAATTACCCCAGCCCAAAGATGGAAATAAAGGTCAAAGGGTATTGCGTGAATTGTTTAGCGCATCGATTCAGGAATGCAAAAGATACCGCAACCTACACCATGCGTTTCTCCACCAGCGAAACCCAAAACCGATACATTCCACCGATAGATCCGTCCAATTGAACTCTTCCAAATCCAGAGATGATTGTGTGATGGCGACGATGAGAATTATCGTATGCCACTGAGATAGAAAAAACAAATTCCGAGCAATGAAATACGTATACAGCCAAAAGAACCGCATATCCTTGATGGCCGTCCCTGAACTCAAAACTTCCTGAAAGACACCTTGGCGAGAAGAACACGCCTAGCTGAAGATCCACACCTTAGACGGTACGTATACCGCAATGGCTGTGATTGTCATGGTGGTTTAATGGCTGGGTGTATTCACTACAGGTAAGGAATTCTATACAGTAATGAGGTGGTATTTTCGCACTCAAGAACTTACGGAAGAATCAATAAAATCTTGAAAGGAGAGATCATAATGCACCGCGACATACAAATAGTGCAAAACTCCAATTATGGCTCGGTCCTATCCCAGGCCTATAAATTCAAATAATAGTGTCCTCTTCCAGGGCATATTTTAAGATTGAACATCTAACAAGAATGCAAAAGCCTCTTATCCGTGTTGTTAGAACTTTACAACTGAGCATCCAACAAGAATGCATAATAACGAATTGTATGTGTCCTGATAGAATCAATCAATAATCTTTCTTTTCAACAGAATTGCAACGGGTGCAGAATATTAAAGTTGCCAGCCCTCCGGGGAACGCTTCGCTTTGGCAGCACTAGGCAACGAAGATAAACAAGGATATGGGGACAAAAGCAAAAGGCGTTTTACAAGCTGATCATCTTATTTATTGAACTTTTTTCGGAAACTACAGTTCTTATACTCAATACTTAACACATCACTCAATAAGTCCCGAG
>JXOS01049832.1:0-16777 GCA_001015075.1 Cirrula hians
AAAGAAACAAGAAAATTGCTATTCCAACCAACCAAGACAATTGCAATACCAATTGCCAATGAAATTGGCGATGTGTTTATTGAACTGACTGTTATATTCTAGTTTTATTTCAAGGCTTCAGAGAAAGAATATCGAAATTTTGAAAACATTCAGAAATGGGTGCATTCTTCAAGAGATATCTTTTCAAAAGCCCGTCTAAATAAAAGAGGACAGATAATTTGATTTGTAAAATTGGAATGTTGCCGCTCATGTTAATGAAGTGATAACCTGGAAGAAAAAAGTTATTTGCACAATTGTATTGTTTAAAAATTATGACACAAGCAGTCAGAGCAGCTGAATGAATGCCAAGTTATATGTACTTTAAGGAATCAAGGACGATGGGCTTATACTGCGACTTTTTCTGCTTGTTTACAGCAATGGAAGCAAAGTGGACACGTTTCTTCGACTCTTTTTGTATTTGATATATTTTTGACATTTTTTTAGGTCAAAATAATTAAAATTTTGTATTCTGTTTATTTTTATTTATAACTTTATAACATTATGCTATTCATAGAGTTCAGATCATTCCATAGATATAATAGTCGGTGAGAACTCCATCACTCATTCATTTTAAAAAATCATCAAAATTTTCCAGATTTACCAAATTCGTGTAACTTCGGATGAGTAAAGTCTTTATTCTTTAATCTCGGGTAAAACTCCTGTGTGATGTATTCGATTACACTCAAAGTGTAGAAAGAAGTGGAAATAACGTAATCTCCAAAAAATCTAAGGTTCTGTAGCATGCCATGAAAAGCTTGGCTTTTATGCTTATATTCGTTTGGGAGTAGACGTTCAATGGCAGTTTCCCGAACTTATGAATCAATTTTCTTAAAATTTGATAGTGTTATGGCAATGATCCTAAAATACTCCTATACCAAATTTCCGGAGCACGTGAACATCAATTTTCACAAGCATGCAATGTAATGCCTGTTTTTTTTTACTAATTCCTGTGAAATCGGAAATACCCGACCTATGGGTGGTTCACGAAATTATAGACCAATCTGACGCGTTGTCGGAGGAAAAATGACTTAACTTATCGTGCTCATGCAGTCAATATATGCACGCATGTATCACCATCTAATAGTCTGTTATTGGCAATTTGTTTAGCGGCAGGAATTGCTTACAAACTTCTTGGCATTTCGTAAGTTGTAAATATACTTATTAGCAGAATTTAAAGAATTTTGAAATATCAGAAAGACATTGCATATATGAAGACGCAGTGTAAGTGGAGTGAAAGACAAACAAAGCGAGTACTGTTAAAGAATTCAGTCTCAGCCAACATAAGAAATTTTGTTTTTAAGGAAAATTTATTTTTGGCGCTGTTTGTGATTATTTTTATACACGTCGCAAAGTTGGCAATGTCTATATTAGTTTTGGTCATATGTCTGAAACACCTACAAAAAGTGGCCGGAGACATCAAAATATATTCCGATATGATCCGCATTACTACAGAATTGGATAAAGCGATGTGCGTCCGTCCGTCTGTTTGTCATCAAATTCTAGAGAGAACGCGTCAGGTTAGAATTACGAATTTCGGCGCACATAATCTTTGAAAAAATGGTAGATCTACCAATAATTCGTGTACCTCCAGTACACCTATTTACTCACATAACTCAAATAGAGTCATAAGAGTTGGTATTTTGCAATGCAATTTCCGTATATAATTTTTGAATATTTATAACATTTAAGTGTGTTCCAAAAATGGTCGTTATTGATTACAAATCAAAGTTACTTCCAGTACACTTATACGGTCCCATTAGAGATTTTAGTGCCGAATTATCCACAGTTATAATTTAAAGTTTAGAAAATTTCAGTATTGAGTAAACATAAATATATTCAATACGTGAACCAAAAATGAGCAAGATTGTATGAAATTCCAATGTACCTGTATTACACCCAGAAGAGGGTCTTAAGCAAATTTAACAAGAACATTTTTTTTTAACTGAAAGAAATTTTAGTATTGAGTTATCATAATTATGATCAATAAGATTACCAAAAATAAGCAAGGTCGGATGAAAATCAGAGGTACTTCCAATACACCTATGTGTTCCGAAAGGGGGGTATTCGGCGTATTTGGCCAGAAAAATAAATAAAGATCATCGGAATTTTATTATTGAGTTATCATAATTATGATCCATGTGTGTACCAAAAACGCACAAGAATCGATGAAACTCAGAGAAACCTCTAATACACCTATAGAATTATTTGGAAGCGACGTGTATCTAACTGTCGGCCTTGGCCGGGTGTATTTATACGAGTTGAACTACTTATAGTTCGGAAACTGGCAACAGTAGTGCCTAAAACTAAAATCTAGCACCATAATAGTGTTTGACGTTTTTAGTAAGCAAGCTCACAACCAAAATATAGTACGTAATTTAATTTCACATACATAGATGCCGTATGCTGTCATATTGTGACTGAGAGAAAGGTCTACTTAATAGTTTTTGTAATTTATAAGAACAAATATTCGACGAGATTTAAAAAAAACATAAAACATGAAGGTGGGCATTGTGGGTATCGTACAACTACTCGTAATTCACTTCAAACTACTACAATCAAACAAAAAATACTCGAAACTACGACAATCACAACCATTTTAATTACTTAGTATATTTTGCTCACAAATTCCGTGACGTTTGTTAGAAATCCGGTGTTGTGCCACAAAACATCGATGGAGTGTGTGAACTGATAATGTAAGTTCGTCATGTGACGGGTTGCCAGATAGAAGCATCTGAGCACTGTAGTTCCATAAAAAAAAATCCGTTGTGTCTGAACATTTAAAAAAAATATTTGCTTTCGTTGGATACCCCATAATTTATCAATCGCCCAAATATAGGCTCGCAGCGATTGTTGTAAAAAAAATAATTAAAAACTTTTAATATGGTGTTTCAAAAGGCTTCAAAAAATTCGTGACAGGTTACGAACTATGAGCCGGGAACAAAACATGTATTTCAAGACGAGTAAAGTCAAAATATAGTTGTTCGCGAATAATCCACCGCCAAGCAATGGTCGCGTGTTTTTCGGGGAATGGGTCTTGTGACCACTGTAAATTCTGATTGGTACACGATCATTTCTTTGCTATATCTTCGAGGAAATTCGGAACGCCAAAAACTAAACATTCTATATCCTGCTAATGTATGCGCTCACACAACTCGTCAAACAGGTGTATTTTTGAGCAGTCAAAACATCGAAATGATGACGCATCCACCATACAGTTCTCATTTGGCATCTAATGACTTGTTCTTGTTGCCGAATATAAAAGGTAATCGGCGAGGCCAACGATTAACAAGCGTTAAAGAAGCAATCGAAGCGTTCAAAAACCATGTTTTGGAAGTTTCTCAAGAAGAATGGAAAAACTGACAAATGGCTTGAAGGAATGCAAAAGTGATTGATGCTGGTAACGCTTTGCTAATCCCGAAATATAAATAGTACCCCTCGTTGCTTAATTTCTATAACTTTCTTAAGACAGCTTACTTCGGAATGTGTCGGTGGAGTACCACGTTTCTTGTTAAACCTAATCAAGTTTCACTCCCTATACTATAATAGCTATACATTTTTCAAAAAGATAGAATGTTTCACAGGAAAAAGCCTAACCTATATATATTAAGCTTTACCACCTGCCACACTACTACTTATTTTGCGGTAGACTTTTTTCACGGATATTTAAACAATAATATGGGTTTATATTTATATTCTGATTTACTGTGCAAATGTTAATTTGTTAAAAATGCTAATTACAAAACTGCGAGTGATTGAAAGACGATATGTTTACATTTGACACACTGCAAAGCGATTAACCAGTTTATCTAATACAGGTAATGGCGACAATTTAAGTAAGCTTCACTTAAGACAGTAATTTAAATGCAATTAATTTTATTGAAGGCGACCGGTTAATGCGAGAAACTGCTCCTCGGCAGCACTCTCAGTCAGTTACACTTGACATTGGGTGGGGTAAACAAATTGTTTGTATTATTGTTACGTTTCATGAAAATGCAATCAATTCGCTTCTGTTCATTTTACATGATATATTTGTGTAATACATTTGTCTGCTTAAAACATTGAATTNCGCTTCTGTTCATTTTACATGATATATTTGAGTAATACATTTGTCTGCTTAAAACATTGAATTGCTTTCAGTGCCATAAGTGCTGTGAAGAAGCATTGTCTTTATTAAGTTCAATTAATGTTTCAGCCTTTGGAGGTAGTAACAAGCGCCACGAAAAGGAATACTGGGTAGCATTCAAATAAATAATTAAATATCATCCAAAAACAGTATTGACAACTTTTATTTGTTCGGGCACCACAATGCGGAAAATATTTTATATAATAACAGTTAATTCCAGTAATTTGGCAGCGAGTATTCATAAGCCGAAAAATATTTAGTACAAACTGTCAATCCTTCCATAAATATCTGTTTCAATTACTTGAGTGATAGATGTTGAGATGATCGAAAGTGATATTTCATAATTGTGCTGAATAGGCTAACAGAAAGAATTTTTTTTTAAATGAAATTGGATATAATTAAACTATGCAGTTGCCTTCGAGGGCAATACAGCGATTATAGCGGTCAGGCAATTTTTTGTTAGTATTTTTATAGTAGGATTTATCTTTAGCATCAAAATAGGCCTTAGTTTAAGCGATACCTTATTCACCAGCTCTAATTTACTTCCCACCGAGCATTCTCTGAGGTCTGAGAAAAGAAAAAGGTCGCTAGGGGTCGGATCTGAATAATAAAGTAATTTAGAATTCGAATTCCTGAAATTTTACCATAGTTTTCATTGATTTGTAATCCGGTGCATTTACCTGATGAAACAACACTTTCTATATCTTCGCGATTTCGCCCTTAAACCACTCCCATGGAGCTTTGTTATAATCGCTATTGTTTTTTCGCTTTTCTAGTTAATCAATGAATATAACAGCATGTGGATTAAAAAATATTAATGCCATAACCTTGTCAGCCGGCAGATGCATTTTTGACTCTTTTGGAGTTGGTTCACGACGTTCAGTCCACTCAGATGCCTATGGTTTTGATTCTGGTGTGAAATGATGGAGCCACGTATCATCTACCGTTATATATTGCCACATACATTTGGGTATGTTATGGGTGAAAAGTTTCAAAAAGCGCTCAGAATCATTAATTCGTTGTTTTTTTTTTGTGTCCATTATGAGCTCTCGCGGCACCGACTTTGAACAGATCTTTCACATACCCAAATATTAATGCATGACATGTTCTCCACGTGCCTTGAATATCTTTACAGCATCAGCTATCTCGATCAAGTTCACTTTGCATTCATCCAAAATTATTTTGTGAATTTTTTTAATGTTTTTGTCGGGGACAGCTGCCTTGGGGCGTCCACTGCATGTATCGTCCTCGGTTGTCATTTCGCCTCATTTAAACCTAGCGAACCACTTCTAAATGGTTCATTTCACTGGTGCAAGGTTCAAATAATGTATATTTAGCCGAATTTACATCTCACTTGTGACATTTAAGACAGATAGGCCCATAGCTATAGTCAAATTAAAACCTGCCATTACGATTTAAAGCGTACTTAAAGATAAGGTGTGCTCTTAGTATGCTAAAGTCGAGAAAAATACTTCACTAATTGTGTACTTTAAATGTAAAAGTAAGCGTAGGCGACTTTAAAAATGTAAAATCGGTTACTGTGTTGGGAAGTCGTTTAGGTGTTTGACTATAAAATAACTATAAGATCGAGTGACAAAAGGATTTTCTTGAATCACTTAATTATTTTCTCAATACAAATTATTATTATTTTTTTAATGTGATTTATTCACTTAGAACATGTTTTAATTCAAATACTACTATTCAATTCAATACTCTAAAATTGACTATAGTTACCATGCAATTTAAAGTTGCTTTTGACTTAAAGTGAACTTTAACTTGGGACTATAGCTACGAGCCATAATGTTTAAGCATTTATAATAAACTTGTACAAAAAAGACAAATGTGAAAAAATAAACAAATAATTAGTTAAAGACTTATTTATTCAAATAAAATAATAAATACTATTTAAAATTGTAACGCTTTTTTTGTAGAATGTATGAAAGTAAGAAAAGATTACATGGCTTGACACTATGCTTGCGGCGAAAATTTGCATGGTGCCTAAACAAGCGTTTTTTAATTTAGAACACGTGCTGGCTGTCAATTGCATTAGAATTGAATTTTAAAAATATAATTTAAATTTATGCGTGTTTGAGCATAAAACGCAATAACAACACGAAGCGAGAGTTTGCAGCACGGCGTTGGGCAATTTGCTTAGCAATGCAAATGGCTTGCTAGCCCCTACTATGCGCAAACCACTCTCTCAACTATGCAAATGCCTATAATTTCTATCACATTAGTCACTTTGTGGTGCTATGTAGTGTTACAAAAGTGCGAAACAAACTACACGTACGTAGAATAATAATTTCCCGGCGGTGATAAATGTAAGCGTTCGAAGAGTGAAAAAAAAATTTACTAATTCCCAGCTAAATGAATTACCCCAGCAAGTTCTTTAGAAGATATCATTTATAGCATCTGCGAATTACCGACGCGGTGCAAAGAACAAGTTTAAATAGTTTCGACGAAAACTTAACAGAATGCTGTTTGAAAACCAAAATATAAGTTGCGACTGAGTTGAGCGTCTAAGAACGCATTAAAAGTAGCGTCTTTATCAAATATTGAAGAAAATTAAAAAAAAAGGCTTGCTGCCAGCCGAGCTGACCCATTGGCGTGAATGCTATGTAGGAATTTTGAATGCGCGACAAAATGATGCGCCGGTGCAACATGGCGTATAAGCAACGCTGCCGCCGCTACACAACACGCCACTAATTGCCGAAGATCGAACAGACAATTTAAAAGTAATTTAATCAGCAATACCAAACAAGTTTCAATTTCAAATTAATTGAAGCGCCAACTGTTGGCATTTTAATTGCATTTAATGTACTTACGCTGTTGCTTTGGGCATTTGTGTTGTTGTTATCAATGTAAGCAGCAATACTTTTGTGTAAATTTGAAAATATAAATTTTTCATTTTAGCTGTTTCGATTTGTTGTATATATGTATGTATTAATTTTGGATTCAATACGCTATTACAGCGTTTGTAATTTTACCGCTATTGCTAGCTGTTTCAGTTACAAGCACTCTTAGCAGCGCTGCATGGATTTCACTTATATGCTCTCGTTATTAGATAAGTAGATGTGCTTTGTTGAATTAAAAAAATATATATACTTTTTTAATTACTTATTTATTAGTTTTGTTTGGTTGATAGTACTCGTTATACGGAGTGCATCTGGTAAATAAAAAAAATTGTGATTTTCGTCGATTTTCTTTCTTTTGAATTCGTCACAGCTTAACGGTCTATCTCGCGCAACGCTTTTGTCTCACAAACAAAAAAAGCTAAATAAATAAATATACATTACATTTATTTAAAATATGATGTTTTATTTATTTATTTCAACGCTGCTCGTTGTTTGCGATTATCTTTTTAATATTTTATATTTAAATGTTTTGAAATTCGTGCAACAACCGCTTTAATGAGCCGCAAATGGGACGTTAGTTCAACCGCTCGCTTCGCCAGCTAATTTATGTTTATTAATTCTTTTTGTTTCATATGTTTATATTTTATTTTTGCTATAGTCGTGTTTTTAATTATAATTTTACTTTATCTCAATTTTTGTATTTGCTATTTGCTATTGCTGCTGCTGGTGCTGCTTACGATCGCGCGATGAAATATAAAGTAAACTTAATTCTATAACGTCTTTTCTTCGCAATAAACGGCGCCTATGTGAATTCGAGCGACTGTCGGCTGTAGCAGAAATTCGGTAACAAACTAAAAATTATTAAGCAGGTGAACTCTTATTTATTGTTTCAAGACGCTGATAAGGTGCAATTCTTTGGCTGTTGTTGTTATTTTTCCGATTGCTGTGCTAGTTGCTGATTTTTTTAATTTTATTTTGTTAATTTATTTTCGATTTCTGCGGGATTTTGAAGTATTTATTTATTTTTTTCTGTCTTTTCTCTCTTCTGCTGAAAGGCTAGCATTTTTGGTGAAGATTCATTCTTGTCTCGGGTTTTTGCGAAAAATTTAACTTCTTTTGCCGCTAACATTGTTGATCATTGAACTTGCAATTTCATTAAAGTGCTTGTTCATTTAACATTAGAAATGACCATGTGCTCCAAATTGAGATAAACTCCAACATTTCGAAATGTTATTGAATTCATTCACAGCTGGTGTGTTTCAAAGCAACGGTGTGACTGCTTAAGCGGCGTTTTTAGAACCCATTCATCAATGCTGTTATAAATACGAGACATCAGAAAAAAAATTGTGTTTCTACACGTCGCCAATGAAATTAGCGGTACATCTGAAATACCCAGAACGGAGATCTAGCCCTGGGCTGGATTTTCGAAATTTGGCACACATATTTAATCGAATAATGATAGATCAAAGTATGTATATCCTTAAGAGCCGAACAATATTTCGGGTGACTCTTGAACACCTATTTACTCAAGATTCCGGTTTTATAGCTAGTGTAGCCTTGCCAAGTTTCCAATGAAATTTCGTAATTATGTGGACAATCATAGTATCTTATGCTGGATTTACGTAACTTGGCATACAAAGTCTATGGACAAATTTTAGATCGAAGTTTGTATTTCGTAACTAATTCGAACTATATTGCGGTCTGCCCAATTCCCTTTTTACTGAAGATTCGGGCTTTATAGCTAGTGTAGCTGTAAAACTGCATAGTTTGCAATAAAATTTCATAATTATGTGGATAATCATAGAATCTAAACGTGTTTGAAAAAATTAGCATGATTGGATAAAAATCAGAGTTAGCGCCAGTATAGCTATGTGATCTCAATAGATGGCTAAATGAAAATTTGCCACAGTCACTAATTAAATTTAACATAATTTCATTATTCATTGAATATAAATATGACAAATGTGTATATCAAAAGGGGCATGATTGGATGAAGTTATCGTCGATACACGTACGCCGTCCAAAAAGTAGTTTTTAAGATGATTTCGCCAGAAAAATTCATCAACTTCAGCGAAATTTTATTATTGAGTTATCATAATTACGATCACTGTGTGTACCAAAAATGGACATGATCTGATGAAAATCCACCTTCAAACCACCTATGTGGGCCGAAAGAGGGTTTTAAGCACATTTGGCCGGAAAAGTTAATCAAGCTCAACGAAAATTTATTATTGAATTTCAAGAATTATGAAAAAATGGATATGAAATATTCGAAAATATTGTCCGAAAACGATTTTTTGGAATTCCGAATAGTTATTGAGATATACCCATTTAAGTGACGCAACCTCTACGGCAAAACTTAAAAATTAGGTTTAAGGCAAAACTTTATACGCGAAAATTCTTTTCTCGAAAAATGTAATTGCAGCAAAATTAATGTCGTTATAGTGCGAACTACGATCGTCGCAAAAAGTAATTATTTTTGCACCTCTAAAGTAAAAATGTGTCAAAAAACGGGNCTTTAATATTATTTTTGGACCTCTAAAGTAAAAATGTGTCAAAAAACGGGTTTTCAAGATTCTTAGTTCCAAAGATCCTAGTTCGCGCTATAATGACATTCATCCTGAACAAGATTTTTTTCCTTTTTGATTTCAGACGCTCCAGATGTGGGCATACCTATTTCTGGCACGGCCTTTTTAATGGTCGAGAACTTCGTGAAACCCTGGTATGGCAAGGACAAATTTTTAATTGTGAAGAACAACTTCATGAATTCATTACTGAAAAAGCATAAAACATCTTTTTTTCGTTTCCATTTTACATGATTTAAAAGAAACATCAAAATATGAAAACCCTCTTCCGCAAATATACTTTGAAAAATTAATAAATGTGGATCGAAATATAATTTATGTGTGTTACAAAAAAGTGCTTGATTGGATGAAAATCTGTGGCACGGTTGGAACACCTTCTAATTTCACAAATGATTTATTTTATAAATTAGAAAACAAATTCTTTTTATTTTAAAGTTGCTTCCATATTGTGACTTCTCTGTATTCTGAACGTTTTCGAAGCGACGTATATCTCACTGTCGGCCTAAGTCTATTGTGACTTTCTTACTTGTTTTTTATTTCTTTTTGTTTGCAATTTATTTAAAAAATTAACACATATTAGTATGTTCATATGTACATAATCCTACGCACAAAGTTAAGGTAAGAAATATTACATAAAGAACACATGTAAAGATATATATACAATAATTTTTAATTAGCAAACAATTTATAAAATTATACAATAAAACAAGTTAAGAGTCTTACTTTTAATACATTAATACAATTAAACAATTAAAGATAATGAAAATAGTTCAGTAACAATTATTATTTAAACGGAAGATCTGGAATCTGTCTCTCTTGACACATCTCATCACATCTTCTGAGTCATCTAACACTTTCTGCCAACACATTGGGATGATAACTAAGCCTTTCAAGATAATTTTTGCTAAAATTCTTTATTTCTTTTTAAACTGTCATCGTATTACGATCGATTGGGGTTTTATTTGTTTCAAACCATGGCGCGTTGGTAATAAGCCTTCCTGCTTTGGACTGAAACCTTTGCAGAGTTTCTGCAGTAGGATTACATACTGCGCACCTTAGTTGTATTCCGTATGTTCATAATGGTTTGTGGATGGTTCTATATAAAATCTGTTGGTTATTTACATTTAATTCGGACTTCGGACAAAGAAGCCAATACCTCTATCATATTTGAATATTTAATTGTAGTCGTTTTGCTTTTCCACACTAGTCATCTGTCCAATTGTAGGCCGAATTACATAACTTAATTTAATTTGGGATTTGTGTTAAATATAATTGAACATTACGACAATCCCCGCTTCCCAAAGAAACTGTTACAGTGGTGGTCAAAACATTTTGAATTCAACCAGCATATGCTCGTATCTGGAATTGGTTCCTTGCAAACAAATCATATGCTCTAATTTCTTTGTTTGTTGCATTTTTTCTCATATTGGNATTGTTGCATTTTTTCTAATATTGGTCAATGGTCTTGAATAAATCATTTACAAGTGCTTGTTATNTTTGTTGCATTTTTTCTCATATTGGTCAATGATCTTGAATAAATCATTTACAAGTGCTTGTTATTCACATATAAAACGAACGAAATGAAAGTGTTAACATTAATTGCAACTTATACTTGGAAAATGCATTTGTAGAAAGTATGTATGTCAAAGAAATAATCATTTCAGGTCATATGTTTTTTGGAGACATATTCGAAGAATAAAGAAAAAAGTTGTTAATGCCGCTGTCCGTCTTTCGGTGAGCATGATAACTTGAGTAATTTTTGAGTAAGAGTAATAAAATTCAATTTGTGAAATTTTTTTTTTTTTAATAGGACTGAATGACTTCAATGAATGAGCCAAATTGGTCCAAAATTTCGGGTACCTCCTGTACGTTGTTTATTTCAGATTCCACGGCAATCAGCAAAAAATACAGAAATTGAANCCCATACATTCGGGTACCTCCTGTACGTTGTTTATTTCAGATTCCACGGCAATCAGCAAAAAATACAGAAATTGAATGGATGCTTCTAGTAATGGGTTTGAAAGCATTTTTGTCTCATGGTGATGATATTGTAAAAATTTAAAAAAAGCAGTCCATAATTTCAGGTAGATATCATAGCACGGTTACTCCTAATATCATGGAAATCAGAAAAAAGACAGGTGTTTCATTGCATGCTACAAAAATTGGATATGGAAGCAGGTGTGTTAAATTGCAGTAATATTTAAAAATTTTTGCAATATCTGTCTATGACTTTCAGCACCTCTAATAGCAGGATTACTTCCGATTTCATTGAATTTTGCATAAAAGTGAAGAGTTTAATCGCATGCTACTGGAATTGGTTATATAAGCATTTGAGCCTGTTTGATTGAATATTGTACAATTTGAGAAAAATGCGTCCATAACTTCGGGTAATGCTAATACATTATTCAACTGTTCGGGTGTTTCAAGAATTTGGTATTGTTGGAAAATTTTAATGTTTCTATGAAGACTAATGGGTATTATGTATTCGGTTTTGACCGACTATTACGAATAAACTTGTTTGTTTTAGGAATCGGTCATTGCATTGTTTTCAANCGAATAAACTTGTTTGGTTTAGGAATCGGTCATTGCATTGTTTTCAATATTTTTTGCGTCACGCGAGTGCAAATAAAAAAAAAGTTTCATTAAATTATTTTATATCGGTGAGTTAAGACATCTTTTCAAAGTCGCAGCTCCGTCCTGTATTATTTGTTTGAGAAAAATGCCTGGAAATGAATTGAATTCTGTATTAAAAACAGAATTTATTGAAGATTGTGAACGCTGACTTACTCAAAAGGAAATATGATTAAAATATCAAGTTCCAAAATAACAGTTTAATAGTTTATACACAAAGTACACAAAAGCAGTTGCAAGAAAAGTACAAACGAAATAGCGCGATTAAAATTTGCATGATCACACTTAAATTGAACTGCAAAGCAGTGGAAAACCATTTTATGGTGTTATGAGTACACATTTAATATTATAGGTTCCGATAATGAAGCCTATGTTCGTCAAGCGCATTGTGAGAAGTACAATCCAAGGTACACAATACCTACAATCAAGCACAGTGATGGTGGGAGTTGGCGAATTTGCTGCATTACCGAAACGATGACAGCCGAGATATATAAACAGATTTTGACTTCTGCAATGCTTCCGTTTCCTGTATGGGAAATGCCACGTTCTTCGACATTCTAGTACGACAATGACCCCACGGACACATACAGGCTTGTAAAGATATAGCGGGAGGCTAATAAAGTTAAAGTAATGTCACGGCCTACACAGTCTCCCAATCTCAACCCGATTGAGCACATTTGGATTAATATGCCGCATAATTGGCGAACAGGTGTTCCGAAATGGTAACGAGTTTTTCCACGATTTTCTAGAACGGACGGACAGATATGGCTGGATCAATTCTTGTTAAGATGTTGATGATATCGGTATATATTTTGATAGGTCTCATATCACTCGTTCAGGGTGTTATAAACGTACCCTCGAAACTTATATACACTTTGCCAATTTCATTGACGATGTGTGTAAACGTTTACCCAATAAATAAGACTTAAGCAATACAAGTAATATGCCGGTTATAAAGATTTAAGTTTTAACACCTGTTTTACGTCCAGAAAATCTGTTGAGTATTAATGGTAAATGTCCAATATATCAGTTACAATCGTTATAATACGATATCACTGCTCGGGTGTTCCGTGTTGCAAGCGAAAACTAAATTAAAATTCCAAAAATATATTAAGGCTTTCTATAACTGGTTTCATTCTTCCTAAAAAAACGCTTTCAAATACTTTTGAGAAAGTTACCACTAACGTTATAGGTCTCTATAATATTAAAACGGAATCATTGTAATGCTCATTCGTTTTCTTTACATCTAAATTTCTTGCAGTTGATTCTTAATATGTTTTGCTTTACATCCACAAAGATATTAAGTCTATTCAGCATTCTCTCATTTTGACAAGTACAAGTACAAAAAAAAAAAAAATATGTACATACACAAAAAATGAAATGAAATAAAAATCAAGTAAGAATGTTCCAGTTCACCAATGAAATATACGTACCTTTCAAATTATAATTGATAAAGAACACTAGTCATCATATTATCAGGTGTTCTGAGATTTTCATCTAACCCTCATTTTTGTTACACACATTTTTTATATTTTCGTCCAGTCTATCATAAAATTTCGTTGAATTTGATTAACTTTTCTAGACAAACGTACTCAAAATCCTGTTTTCGGACCAAATTGCTGTATTGGAGGTACTTCTGATTTTCATGTAATTATGTCCATTAGCTAATTTTGGTTTAATCCGACTATTGGGACTACATAGGTGTCCTGGAGCTAGATCTGATTTTTATTCAATTATGCTTTTTTTTCGAGCACGTTTAGATGCTATGATAATCCACCAAATTATGAAATTTCATTGCAAAATAAGAAATATTACGGCAACGGACGGACGGAAAGACGGACTTCGCTAGATAAATATAGGGTGTCGGAAGATACTAATGAACGGTTAGAAACGTTTATTGTGAACACAATTTTGAATGTCATGCCTGAAAGTGATGATTTACGCAAAGAAAGTATTTTCTATTTTCATAAAAAGAAAATTGCTGCAGAGTGGCATCGAATGCTTGTCGAGGCCTGCGGTGGCCAAACTTTAATATGAAAAAGATGGTGACAACTTTTCAAAAATAACAATTTTGAAGTGAGAAAAGAACAACGTGGAAGAATACCGAAAAAATTTTAAGGCAACGAATGGCATACAATACTGTATGGAATGGTAGACATGTTAAATGTTGGAAAAAAAATTTGTGAGCGTTTCAAAGGTTTCGGAAAGAGCCAAAGTGGTCTGGAGAATGGTTGCCGCATGAACTGAATTGAAAGAGATGAAAAAGCAAAAAAGCGCTAGTGAAGTTTTGCTTCAGAGGCACTATAGATAATCTGTATCAAATCGAATTGCTGCTGGCAATGGAAAATAGATTTATTTTTAGAACCGTACACAAATAATCATGGGTTAATCCAGGACAACGACAACTATGATTGTAGAACCAAATGAATTCCACAAGAAGACAATGTTGTGTATGGTGTGGTGTACTCAGAGATCTTAAAACATTAGGGAAACTGTTAATACAAATCGCCCACGACAACAAACGATCAATTTGTACAATGCATTGCTTGAAAATCGACTAGAAGGTGTCAGAAGAGACGGCAAGGTAAATTTGCTCAATGAGAATGTACATTTACACAAAACACACCTGGTTCAGGATGCAATCAAATTGATTGGAAGCACGTGACGTAGTCACCATATTCAATAGACTTCGCTTCTTTAGACTTGGCGTAGAATCCACATATTTTCTGAATGATGGGAAATACGTGTAGCTAGCAATCCACACTACATGGACTGTTGGTTTTTTATTTTACCATTAAACATTAGAGTTTTATTTTCAAAAAGAATGTTACAGTCAGTGAGATACACGTCGCTCCCAAAATATTAAGAATAATTGTGTTGTGTGAAGATAGCCCTGACATCTTTTCGGAACACATAGGTGTATTGCATGTATCTCTAAGTTTCATGCAATCATGTGCATTTACAATCATGTACATGGTACAAACATTGATTATAATTATGATAACTCAATATTAAAAATTCGTTTACCTTGATTAATTTTGCTGGTTAAATTTTCCACAAACCCTCTTTTCGAACCAAATAAATTTACTAAATATACCTCTGAATTTCATTCAATCTTGTCAATTTTTGGATTGCACTTAGATGTTATTAATATACACCTAATAACGAACATTTCATTACATTTGCAAAATACCAACTCTTACGGCACCAGTTGAGATTAATGCATCAATTTTGCGTAAAGAGGTGGACTGGAGGTACCCGAAATATTGGCTGGATCTTAACCCCATTCAAACTAGTTTCTAGTTCTTGCTTACGGACGGACGGACGGACCAACAGACAAACGGTGGCATATGACTAGATCAATTCCTGTGGGGATTCTGATCACATCAGTATATATTTTGATAGGCCTCCGATCACTCGTTCTGGGTGTTACAAAAAACTAATATACACTTTGCCAATTTGATGGGCGTCGTGTGTAAAAAAGTACAACGCTCACTTCATACGTACATCTGAAATCTTGTTGTGTTATTAAATTATTTCTTGTCCTCCATTAAAAGTAATCATGGATTGCAATAAAGGTTTGAAACGATCCAGCATAAATTAAGAGCATATGTTGTATTAAAGGCTCCTAATAGATTCCTGACTTGAATTTTGTTCAGGAATAGGAACTTCCTTATGTGTACTACGCCATTATTCCCAATATTTATAGCACTTTTTGATTTGTTGGTTACTTTTAATTGCTTTTAATAATCGAAGCAATTTCATGCAAAGCTTATCATAATAATTAAATAAAAATCAATATCTATTTGGTTATGAGTGTCGTATGATTAACTGGCGATTTAAGAACATTTATGACATGCATAATTGATAAAACACATTCTGTGACAACTTAAAGCGGGTAGCAATTTCAGAATCATTTACGAAATATTTGTTAGTATTTTTTTATTCTTATTGTCACGTATCGGTACACAGCTGTTTCGCGTATGTTCTCTGCAATTTGGTACTTGTTGTTGTGATTGTTAATAACATGAACATTATTGTTATTATAATTATATTTACGTGTGCGCTACTTAAGACCTTAAACGTCTGATTTACCTTAAACCAATATGTTGACAGTTTATTGATCCATTCGCCTATTGTATTGGCTTGTGTTTAATTGTCTCTGCAATAAATTGTGAATTGTTGTTGGCACTTAGTGGGTGAAGCTCATGAACCTTTGCTAGTTTGTGCATACCGAGCAAATGTAGTCAATAATAACAACAAAGGCAACAATTGGTGATGCTGAATATTAAACGAAATTCCAATCGAAGGCACAACAATAAATTGGCATTCAATTTATTGCCTTAAATCAATACATTGCTTTAATTATTTTTGTTTCTGATTATATTCGTTTTAAATTATTACTTTTAATTTTATTCCTTGCTTAATATTGTTCATGTTTTTTAGCAACAACAACAACAATGTGCATTATTATGAAAAAATTTCGTTAAATTTACAAAATGCTGTCAAATTATTATGTAATTTAATTTAATTTAATTTAATTT